>JANHGN010009076.1:36552-62355 GCA_024605025.1 Megaceryle maxima
TTGCTATTGTCCACATAAGAACAGGCAGCCTCTTTTCCAAGGAGTTCAAATGGACAAGACAAATGAAAGGGAAACAGATGCCTGGATGAGAAGTGATTTGACCTGATCACATAACACCAGAATCTGTGCCAGGAACAAACTGTAGCTCCTGATTTCCTAGCACAATGCTCTTTTCACTGGTCTACTACCTCTAAAGCTGGAAATTGACACCCATCTTTTGAAGGTGTTTTCATTGAAAACTGTCACCATCCCACTGCTGGAGGTTACCACTCCACACATACACTGGTAGCAGAAGTGTCCATGTAAGCATTCTATAATCCGCAGAAGGCAGAATCCACCAAGTTAAGCTGAATAACCAGTGAAGATGAATTCAGCTCATCCATTTTCCCAATGCTGATCAGACAGTGCTCACAGGCATTCTTCAGCTGGCAAAGCTACAAATGAAGTCAATACTGGTATCAGTACAGCAACAAGTGGCAGTGTGAAAGGGAGGACAAGGGTCCCTGTCTTCAAGCTGAGCAATTTGTTTGCTACATTGATGCTTGTTCTTGGTCTCAGATATGGTTATGTTCTTCCACTCTGGAAGTCGTAAGTCTTGTGGTTCAGATGAGAAAACCTATCACTGGATCTTTCAAAAATTTCTTATCTGAACCACTCAATTTTTTGAGTTTGTTTAGTAAGTATCAAATGCAACAAAAATGCCATCCTCAGCTAGTGCAGCAAAGATCCCATTCTGGTAACATTTTTGCTAATTGCAATTAATAATAATACCGAGAATCAGCCCCTCTAATGTTACAGGCTTTTGCATAGTTTATTAGATTTCACTAAACAAGCTGTGTGTATGCAATCTATATGGACTGCCTAGGGACAGATGGCCGGAGTCCAGACTGTGTCTATGGACTGGAATGACTCACAGAATAGTGCTTTGGGCCAACGGGAAGAGTGAAGACAACAGTGATGCTGTTATAAATCTACTTGCCAGGCAAAATCCTGCAAAGGCATGTGATTCCCAGTGAAGTCAACAAAAGAGGCACAAGCACATTCCAGGGTAGATCTTGATCTCTAAAAACTGGTTTAGATTTTCTCCAATACAACTCTTCTAAAAGACAGACCTTTCATCTTAGTGAGCTTATATAAACCAGTGGCTTTCCTCACCCACTGCTCAACAGACATGACCCATACAGTATGTGATGTCCAAATGCAAATTCCTCACATGGACTACTTGGGTTCAGCTCTCTTGAGAAAACAGTCAGCAGATAACAGATTAGCTCAAACTGCCTTCTCAGAAGCAGCAACTCTTGGCTGCTGCTGAAATTCCTCTTTCAGGTTTGTTCAGCCCATGCCCGATAGTCTGTTTTTACCTAACCAAATGTGTCAGCAAAATCCATTTCACCTGTCCTCCAACACAGAGCAGGCAACGTACCGCTCCACGGCACAGGCAGTGCAGCCTGTCTGGCAGCAGTACCAGCCTTGTGCAAGGCATCCCTCTTTGTTCAGATGTGGCTGTCTTTCTGGGTGGGCATACCAGCAGCACTCTGCAGAGCAAAACTGCTCAGAAGCAGCTAATATATATCGGTAATGAATACAATAATGCAGCCTTCCCCCAAAAAAACACGTAGGCATGCAGAAAGCTGGAAAGAATGGTCAGTGGTAGCTCTCAAACTAACACAAGTGTTTAAGAACACATCTGCAAACAAAGGGAGAAGGGGATTTCTGTGGAGGAGGTATCCCAGTTTCTCAATTCTTCTGCATCTCCAGTTCAAAGATGTGGATAGGAATAAACAGAAAACAAACATACACTTCAAAATAAAGAAATAAAATCATGATACATCTTCATGATAATCACAGAGAGCCAAGCTTATGTATCAACACTGATCCACTCTCAAATTTGGTCCTTAAGATGTAATTTCAGCACTGTGCAGTTGTTTACCTCTATAATCTACTGGTTACCTCTTGAAAGGAGAAAAAAATATGTCACCAACTTGTAGAGGGTGAAGAGAAAGAACAACACTACAGTGATGCCTGAGCTTAGGGCACATTCTCACTTTCTTGCCATTTTCCATTAGCTAATATCGTTGGCTCCACAGAGGTGAGATGAGACTTACCCCAGAGTAATACCATCCAGATACAGAGGTTACTCTCAACTGACCCCAACCTAAGTGAGATTACAGTCAACCCCTCCTCTTCCCACCTCTTTCATCACCTCTATATTTAACTGCAGATTAACTCATTTCCTCTTTCCACATGTGAGATTAAAGTGCACTGAGTGCTTTCAGCTCAAGGAGAGCCTCAGTGCAACCTCATGTAAATCACCACTCAGTGCATGTATTAAAGCATGTCAAGAAGGACAATGAGTCACATGCTTCATACAAAACTAAACACTTGCTTCTCAAGAAGTAAAACTGTCAGGCAGCCCAGGCCCCAAAATAGTAAAAGATACCTCCAATTCTAATCTTCCCCCATCTGTTACATAAATCTTAAAGATGTGAGAAGTGCCACTATTTACCAATGTGTTTGAATGAAATGTGGGTCAGTGACCAAGGCAAAGGGTCAAACACATAGTGAGGAGAAAACAATAGACCCTCATTCCAAGGAGCAGAAGAAAACAAGGCAACAAAATTTCACCAAGGTCTTGCTTACCAAGTTTGGCTCAAAAATACCAAGAACTGCCTAGAAAAAAGAAACCACAGCAGTGTAGAGAGAAAGAAAGCAAAGCCAGTGAATGATTTCTCCATCCTGTGCAATATCACTCACAAAAGGCTGTGTACGAAGGATGAAAAAACTACGGTCAGAGAGGATAGGTACTCCAGGTGGGGAGGGGGCAGCGGCCACAGCTCCAGGGGCTGCAGGGATCCCACCCTTGATGGGTTGCAGCACAGCTGCACTCTGACCCCAGCCTTAGCCAGCATCCAGTACTCCTGTGGAAGGCAGGTGCCTTTTCCTCTCACATACTCCCTTTGCATCTCAAGAACCCTGTGCAAGGAAGACAGTATTTTATTTCTAGTTGACCTCTCTACAAATCACTGGGAGCCCTATCTTTGTCACAGCTTGAGGCAAACATTAAGTGGCTGTAAATAAAGCTGGGACTTTAAAGCCAGCCACATGAGTTAACTCCACGGTGAATATAATTTTTCACTACTAACAACTATGGTAATAAATTTTACCTCAATGAACACAGAAAGAGTGAAGCATGCAAAATTCACAACAGGAGTAAGTTTCTTGCCTTAAATTTTATATCAATAACCCCTTAAAGTACATGCACTTATTTTTGTCAGCTCCCTAATGCTAAAATCTCTCTTGCTCTAACACTTCGAGGGATGAGGCCCCCTTAATTTTCAGTGGCTGCAGTAATGGGCCTCAGTATTTCTGCCAAGAATAACAGAAAATCAATGTGGACAGCAAGCGGAGAAACACGCAGAAGAGCCACTGGCATTTGCTTCAGCAGAACAGCTGGAATAAGTTGTCAATTCCTCTTACTGTATTCTCCAACTGCACTGCCTGGCAAAGGGGGCTATTAAAGGAAAGAAAACACTTATGACAAGCTTATGACATGTCTCAAAAGCGATCACTGTGTCTCCATTATTCAAGAAACTCTTGAACAACAAACAGATGGAAATGAGAAAAGGAACAGTGGAATGACATAAAGAGGGTTTGGCTGCAGACTGCAGGAGCAATGGGCCATGTCAGGCAGATGTATCATTGCCAGAGCAGAATCTGTCTGATCTAATGCAGAGACTGCATTGCCTGGGAATTAAATCACAATGTGCTGGACAAAGACATACCCAACTGTTATGATTTGGTGCTGCTGTGCATGTACCAAAAGATAGATGGTCATGAACAAAAAAATACAGAGTGGCTGAATTCTGCCACGAAGAGAAATAGCTACTCTGCAGAGATCAATAGCATCAAGGTGGTGGTGATTCTCGTTCAGCTCTGGCATTCCCAGAGGGTTATAAATAGGCTGCAATGACTTGTGAACATCTTCCATTTATTTGAGGGTAGATGTTGGGCTGAAGGTGTCCTGAAAACTTTTTTTCTGGCAGTATGAGGTCACCCTATAAAATTTATGGCAAACTTAGGACACATCTAAAATTCAATAGCAGGCTTCCAGTGATTTGAGAAACTGTGAAATGCTGAACAGATGGAAATGAGAAAAGGAACAGTGCACTGCATGGGGTCACTACCAGCTCACAGAAAAGCTGACACAGGCATACTGTCCATGAGCTGTATAACTGATGTGAAATACCCCTCTGCTTTCTTTGTACATCAGCTCCATGTTGTGATGAAACTCAAGTGTGTTGCATGGAAGAAAGTAGCATTGCTTGCTTCTATCCCCATCTGTGCGTGTGCTTACACCCCCCCACCCCGTGTTTAAGTATGTGCCTATTTTATTTTTCCACTAGGACTTTATAAATGGGGTTTTTTTCTTTGTTGCTCTTCTAATTTAGAAATTTGACTCAGATCCTGAAAAACACGATCTGTTCTTGGCAAAACGAAGGGCAAATGCTAAGGCTCTCAGTCAGGACTACATGAAAAGAAAAATGCTTCCTCTTCTAACAAACAAATTTACGCTTCATATTTCTTTAAAGATCATGCTGTTTGGAGGTCTTCATACATTACAGAAGAAAAGAAAATTGATGGCAATCACTGTGAGAAAAATTCTCATGAGATTCCCTGACAACTTTGTATCTTGCACTTGAACATTTCAAGTGACAAAGTAGCTGGCAGTGTTACATCAGGTAAGATTGCATCCTTAAAATTTGTGAAAATGTCTCACTAAGAAACATCTCCTGCTCAGATGGCCTTCCTAGGAGCCTAAAAATGATAGAAACTGTAGCTCTCAGCGGATCGGTGTTTGGGCCAGAGCACGCCAAGCTACAGCTACTACACACTGCAGGGTACAGGATGCTGAAGCCAGGGATGCAGGAGGCAGTTCCAAGGCCACTATGGTTGCTGCTGCAACTATGCAGCACCCTGCCTATGATGGTAGGGCCCCATAAATGTGATTTAAGATAATTCCTGCTTGTCTCAAGCACAGAAAGGGAGTAATGGAAGGAGAAGCCCCAGACCAGGTACATGATAGCTGTTGAAGTACTTACTGGGGACCATATTGTTACCTGGGCTGGGATTCATATGTTCCAGACAACAGCCACAGAACAATCAGGCAGACTCTTGGAGCAGTTGCCTAGAAAATCTGACTCACTAACCAATGCATAATTAAATAATACCAATGAACCTTGAAAGATTAGACAACTGAATCAAATCAATGCTTAAGAGCCTAAAAATGACAAACACACATGGAGGTTATGTGGCAAGATTAGAGGAATATTTAGCTGGAAAGAACAGAAGGAAAGAAGAAAAGCTGATTGATTTCAGGCTGCAAGTGAGGGAATGAATGAATAATTGTGAAGCAAGATTGAAATGTGACGATTTATCTTTCTCCATGCTACAAAAAGGCCGTAAATGTAATAGGTACTCTTTTATAAAAATAATTTTTAAAAGGTGGCATAAAATCAGCCTGAGGAATTTATTACCACAGGGCAAGAAGGGAATACTGTAGGGAAATAGCTTTACTGGCTTTCAAAAAGGATTAAACAATTCTATTAACATAAATAATACCTACAGCTGGGAGAGCTACATGAAGAGTTACAAGGATAATCAGCACAAAGGCTTTGCTCTCTTCCCTTTGCAGCCCTGTACTTGTGCCTTCAGGCAGGGTCTGCCCTTTCTGAGTCACTGTTGGAATTAAAAAGGCTGTAAAATTCCTATTTGGTCCTTACATGGTCCTGTGTGTGATGGAAGCGCAAACAGTGGGGGAGCACTGGTTCAAGTTCTCCTCAGAAGTTTTGGGTTGTGCCAATACCAGTGAGCAAGCCTACAGTTTTGTCTGGTACAATGACTGGTATTTCTATTCCTCTAGCAAGCTGAAAAGCTAATGGGCACAAGCAGCAAGTTGCTTGCTTTAGCTCAAGAGTCCTTCTCCCCCTAAAGTCCACCCAGTCACTCACTCAGCTCCCGTGAATGAAGATAAGCACCAAAACCCTCCATCTTTGGTCTTCATACTCAGATCACCACAAAATGCACAAACTTTGACAGAGATTTATTTCTTGTAAAGTGGCTTTAAAAGCCACCCTGTCTTCAACAAAGCCCTGGCACTAAAATACCAGCCCAGATTTCTAACATCTGCTGTTCCAATAACTGAAATACTTCCAAAATGTCACTGCAAAAATACTGAAGTCTTTTCACATAGCTCTTGCCAAGGAATAACCTTCAGTCTTTAACCAAAAATCTCCTGGAGATTCTCAAAGCTTGAGCCCATCCAGAATTGCCCACAACCACTTATGGGGCTGCTGTAAACCACATAAAACCTCCCAGACAGTTAAGAATGGGCACAGCACAAACTGCCACCTCCCTATTTGATATTCTTGGGTACTGCTCATCTAGTGTGGTGTTGTCAGCTCTTATGATGCATGATGTTTTCATAAAGCCTCATGTGATAGAAACAGTAGATTGCATGAGAATCTCAGCTTTCATCTAAAATAAATTAAAAAAACCTAACCCCCTAAATAAAATCAGGAAGTAACTGACACTCATGGTGAAGAGAACTTTTAAGAATCAGAAAGGATCAGAATCAGAAAGCAAATAAAAGTAATTCTAACATATGTTAACATGACAAACAAAACCCTCTTCACAATTCTTTAAATAAAATCACTTCATTTGAGGTAGGAGGGAGCCACATGCTGATTCAAGAACATTTGAACATAAAACACATGACTTCACACCATCGTCCAGGCATTCTCTCTTGGGAAACACAATTCTTATTTTAATGCAAAGGCCTAAAATATCAAAGGACAAGGGAGGAAAGAGTCATAAAATAAAAAGCTGAAATGCTGCCAAGCTGAATGATTTTCTAAATACTTGGTGACATTTTTCAGCAGCCCTTTGATCACTGCATGAGTGCTCTGGGTGGTGGGAGCAGGACGATGCTGTGCTTGGTTGAGGACCCCCCAGCAGAGCTCAGTCACTTCCACCTGTGCACAGACTCAGAACAGCAAACACCTCAGACCTGGCCAGGTGTCAGTTGTAGCTAGAAAGAGCCAAACCTGAATAAAATCAGGTTTTCTTCAGTCTCTTAGCATTAAAACCTAACATATCCAGTAATCCCAGGAATTTATGAGAGGAGAGTTTAATCCAAAGAGGACACTGCTTTCCTGTCTGTATTCCATGAACATACTTGATGTGAAGTTCTGTCCTCCTCCCTTGATGCAGGAGGACTGCCTCAGTCAGACAGGACTTGAGAAACATGACAATGAAAAGATAAGAGTCAAAGCAGTAGCTCTCTTTGGGTTCAGGTCCCTTCACAGTTTACCCTGCAGCTGGCAGGAAACAGAATTTAATCCTGCACCCCAGGAGGCTTTCCTCCCTGTTAAGTCAGGGGACACTAACCAGTTGCAAATGAAATGTGGACTGAATGCAGAAAGCCCATCCATGCCAACTCCTTGACTGCAGTTCCCAAGATAGCTGGGTTTTCCTGTGAAGTCCAAGCTGCTATAGCTCATGCAGCAACCAGGAATCTTGGGTTTCATATAAAAAAATATGAATGTTCTGGGAACACCAACTTTGCACAATGCAGGGCCATACAGACAAATGTGAGCAAGCCCTGAGCGAGCTGCTACCCAGCTATGCCAGCACTGTGCTCTTGGGCATAAGGCAGGCTGCTTCATTTCCCCAGGCAAAAGCAATTAAGTGTTCATGTGGGTATTTCTATTGTAAATATAGATGAGTCCTAGGCAGAGTTTACTTCTCAAGTTCCTAAGGACAGAACTCCCTTTAGAGGTCCTATTTATTACCTATGAAAGCCCAGGCTGCCAGTGTCATCCTCCAGAGCCAATAACTACCTGCACTTTCTGCAGAAGTGAGCACTGTACTTCCACTGCAGAAGAGCCCTAACAACTCCATCATCTTGCAGAGTAGGTATAGCCATCCTTAAAGGGCTATTCTTTTTTGTTTGTTTGTTTGCTTGCTTCTTCTGTTTTCCTTTGTTTTAATGTAAAGAACCATATGAATATCTAAGAACCTCAGCCTTCTTTGTGGCTACAGAAAATAAGTTTGAGAAACATTATCTAAGGCTCAGAAGAAAACAAAAATCAAAATGGCATAGAAACGTCCTGGTACTATTTAAAAATCCAAGTAACTCATAACAGATTAACCACAATAACCTTGTTATTGCACTGAAAGTCCTTCTATTCATTTGGATTCTGTCAAAATGCAGGGGCAGATACAATTCACAGCTAAATATCCCATGGGATGTGAGATATAATGGCGATCCAGTTAAGAATGAAGCACACCTGCTCAGGTTGTGAAGAACATCTCTCAGAATTTCTCTGTCTGCAGGAACAGCTCTAACAACATCATCAATCCTTCCTCATCCTGCACTGCTATGTTGGCCTCTTATATTTTAGAAGTGTCACTCAGGATGGTGAAAGGCTAGTACAACAGCATGACCGACGTATCTTTGTTCCTACTCGAAGAGGTCACCCACCAGAATAGATGGACCTGAATAACTGCCCTTTTCTTGTATTTCTGATAAGATATTATTCATATCTGTGAACCAGCCAAGCTTTGATTACTCTCCTCTTGTTCACAGCTTTGCACAAAATGCAAGTCATCAAGTCAAGTAATTTTTCAAGTTCTGTAAGCATACTAAATGTTCAGAACTAACCCTATAAACTAGATTCTCTGGGCTCTCAGAGCTTCCCTAATATGGTCATTAAATATCTGAGAGATGAGGACACCACAGATACTCAAAATATAAACTCTTCAGACTTATCATTAAAAAAAAAAAGTCAGAGACAAAAGATACGGCAGATTACAAATTGCTGCTAAGAGACACCTAAGCTGCGTGCTTGACAAGAGCAGCACAGATGACTAGGATAGTGCAGACAGAACAGTCATATATGGATGCAGATTTTTGAAAGTGAAGAGGATACTGTTGTAAGGCTGACAGACAAAACTATCCAGTACTCTTCTGATTTGTAAAATGGTCCTGTGGTGACAGTGCTCCATATTTTTCCATTTTTAAAAACAAAAACAACAACAAAATTAAAATTAGAGAGAAGCACATGAGTAACTTATCTGGCATTAAACAACCAGATCAAACTCAGCTTGTTTCTTATTCAGTCCTGCATAAAATTCTGTCTACTCTTACTAATGTCTTTGCAAATGTTTATACATTTAACCTAAGTCAAAACTTTCAACCTGAGACAGTGCTGCCATTCATGAGAGAACATCTTGGTTAGATGACCTCTCTATTAACCCTGTGCCAGATCTTACTCGGAGCCTCTTCCCCTTCAGAGCTAAGGACTGAAATTTTTACCTAAAGATTCCTGTGACTTCATGGCACTTCACAGGCTAGACTGAATCAGTGCTGTGGAGAAACAAGCATACTAATAGAAAGAGGATAAAGTCTCTTCTCATTCCTTTCACCCACCCATCAGCTATCACACCTGTTAAAAGGGGTGGGAGAATTTAGCAGACACTCCCCTTGTAAGAAGCTTGCTTGTCATAGAAACATAGAATGTATTGGGTTGGAAGGGACCTCTAAAGGTCATCTACTCCAACCCCCCTGCAGTGAACAGGGACATTTCTAACTAGGTCAGGCTGCTCAGAGCCCCATCAAGCCTGGCCTTGAATGTCTCCAGGGATGAGACCTCCACCACCTCTCTGGGCAACCTATTCCAGTGATTCCCTCATATTAAAGAACTTTTTCCTAATGTCTAACCTAGATCTACTCTTTTCTAGCTTAAAGCCATTACCCCTTGTCCTGTCACTACAAACCCTTGTGAATAGACCCTCCCCTGCTTTCTTATAGGCCCCTTTCAGGTACTGGAAAGTTGCTATAAAGTTCCCCCAGAGCCTCCTCTTCTCCAGGCTGAACAACCCCAACTCTCTCAGTCTGTCTGCACAGGAGAGGCCTCTAATAATTTTTGTGACTCTCCTCCAGACATGCTCTAACAGGTCCACATCCTTCTTTTGTTGGGGGCTCCAGACCTGGACACAGTACTGCAGGTGAAGTCTCACCGGGGCAGAGTAGAGGAGCAACCAAGAGGCTGCTAAGCAGAGCCTGGCCATACATCTGAAAGTGGAGGATGCTTTGGCTCAAGCAGACAATTTCCTCTGGGTGGCAAGGGCTAGAAAGACCTTTTGAACACGACTTCACAGTAAAAGTAACCCATGTTTCAGAAGACCAGTAACTCAGCTGCTTTGTATTTAGCTGTAATATGATAAGAAACATTTTTTCCCATCTGTCTATTCAGATAATCAAACACTTGGCTGTATTATAAGACAGCTGGGGTAACTATAACAAAGCAGGGCCAAAACATATTCAAGAAGTTGTTCCAACTTTGTTAGTTTTGTCCTAAAAAGAGCAAGGTACTCATTTGGGGTTTACTCACTAAACAGATGTTCAAACACTGACAAGGACATACAACATCCATTAGATAAGCTGCCAGGATCTTGGGAACTTCTATTGCATTGTACCCCTGTTCTCAGCAAGCATAAGGCAGAATTGTTCCACCACATTTCCCTGTAATCAGAGCAAACAGAGCTTGCATGGCATGACAGGACTGGAAGGAGCTAGGAAGATATCCCCATTTCAGAGATCAATATCAAGAGGCACACAGCATTACAGACTTGTTTCTTGACTGCTAAAATCCACGAGGGCCCTACGCAGTGAAGGTGTCTGCTTAACTGTTATACGGTTATTTGTCACGCGTAGTCACGGCCAACATATTTTACTCCTGGAACATGTTCAAACCTTAGAAGGAGAACTATTTCATTCTAAACTCTCCATAGCTCACATATGGTATAGAAGCTCCAAGCTGTGTTATATGCCAAGAGAAGCTGAATAAAATTTCACAGTAATTATTAAAAGCTTTCTTCTCATTTCCCACATTTTACTGAGCCAGACACTTTTGTTTTTTAGAGCTCAACAGAATAGTCTAAGGACGCTCTCTAACAGTTACAAGTACGCACTACTCAGACCTTCATGGCACATCCATGCCATGGAGGTAACTACATAAATAGTCTCTGTCTGTTGAGCCTTAGCTTCACCCCAAAGTCATCTCCACACAGGAAAAATTTCTTAGCTGGGACCACAGCTTTCCACATCCCCTTGAGACAGCAATTATCACATCTCTTCATCACATTGATGATATAGTGATAATAAACCTTTTATGTTCAGATGAACCTGGCATATTCTGTGGCAAAACACCCATTGATTTCAAGGCATTTTATGTAAGTGAATTCTGGAGCTCCATGCAGAAAGCAATAAAGCAGCAGGTCTTTGTTTAACGGGAGTAACACCGGGACACTTGAAAAGGGAGGGAGCTGATGAAGGGAAAGCAGATCTGCTGAGGTACTGATATGAAGTATGATACACGACTCACTATACCAAAGCTGTGTCAGTGCAGTTATATCCAGGCACTGGGATCCTGCTGTTTCTTTTTAGAGAATGAGGGAGGTGGAGCAATCTCCATCCAGAAGATGCAGTTTTTCCGTAACTTACGTTCATAGTATGCACACATTTCTGTCACAGTGTGCCAGTGATATGTTCTTCTTGTGGACCTCAACTGACTTCTTTTTTGAATTAATCCTCTCTGGCTCTGCTATCAGAAAATTGTCATGTAATAACAAGGAAAGAGGAATGTTGCATGGGCCCTGTGAAGAGATGGGTGACTATATTTTAATGTAGTTTGGATTACATATCTGAGAGCAAGTTATCTCAGTTGTACAGAATGAGATCTTCCTTAGAAGGCTGACTGATTCACCGAGGTCACTGGTACAAGTGTTTCCTGGAAGGAGACAATTCTGCAGTTCTAAGAAATTCTACTCTAGTAACTTCTGCAAACCAAATTTGGACATACACTGGCCTGTTATGTTCTCCTCAAAATTTGCATAATTCACAGGAAAGCATTCAGGAATCTTAAATCCAGATAAGTAAATGACCAAATTCTAACTTAAAGCTTCCAGAAGTCAAAAGTCCATATACAGAAGATGATTCAATAGATTTGATACCAGTAACTCAATAGCATCTGCAATTAATTAGCTTGCTGTGTTTGAGGTGTTTCCTATGATAGCTTTAAGGAAACAAGATCAGAACAGTGGACTTTTTATCTTCAAGCATAACTAAACTGTATCACAAATCAGAGATCTCCCTACCAGCAGAAAAGCAGCACTGGCCCTAACCTCATCAGGAAATTCCAATAGCACTCTGTTCCATAACACACTGCAGGAACTCTTCTGAAACAGAAGCCTAAACTCACTTTCATCTTCTGTCAAATCTCACTCTTTCACCACATCACATAGAGAACTGTCCTAGGGATTCAGTTCAGAGTCAGACCCATCACCACCACAAGCTGGCCTCAATAAGGTGGGACACAAGGCATCACCTTGGGGGTTCACACCTTTTCCACTCTCCTTGTTGTTCAAAGCTCTGCTCTTTCCAAGCCCCAGGGTTCCTCCTTAACCCTGACTAAGTAGGATATATTCCACATCTTTGCTGAAGTAAATGACACAAATGCTTTACATATTTGGCAAGCAATATCCTTCCCCAACCTCTTCTCTAACTAGATTCCAAGTCATACTGTTTTATTGACTCAACTGCTAAAAATCAGCACTTTTCATAAAGCCCACATTGCTCTAAGACCTTAGTTTGAATGGGATGGAGATTGTGGCTTTATTCTGAGATGATTTAAAGTTAAATTGCCTCACTGTGACACCCTTTTGGGGACATTAGTGCCCTTAAAGCAGTATTTTGTCTCACATCCTGCTCTGAGCATAAGCCATCCCTCATTCTTGGCTCTTGTGTGCAGAAAGGATGTCTTCTGTGGGCCAGAGGTAACAGAGGTGCCTTGCAGCAAGCTGGTTTCCACCAGCACTCTTCAGGACAAGGCAAAAGTCAATACAATGCTGTTGTTTACTGATCACAGTACATTATAACACATCTTGTAACACACATGGTAATTGCTCAGAGCTGCAGAGAGGCAGGATTTGATTATGAATTTTGTGACAGGTGACAATGCTGTTGGCAATTACTCCAAATTTCCATGCAAATTGTCAGCAGCAGACGATTACCAGATAGAGACCTGTGAGAAGAACCACTGTGAAAACAGACTGAGAACACCGTTACCTTCAGGGCCAGCTGCCAGTTCCAAATGTCAGGGCTGTGCTACTGCAGGTCTCAGAATCCTGTCCACCGTATGAGCCACTTGACATCTTAATAGGCTTGCCAAAACAAGGCGGTTTACCCATCTAAACCTCTTTCTCTCTTTTGCATCAACAAGTCACTTGTATTTTAAACACTGCTAACTGTACTTACTGACTATGCAGAAGGGTGATCAACACTCAGGAAAGCAGCCTTGCTTCTGTCAATGCCAGCACAATAAGTAAGGTAAAGAGGAAAGGGAATGAAAATATTTAAGCCTTATTTAGTCTCAGCAAAACTTTGAGTAGTTCAACCTGATCTACTGCCAACCTGATATATCTGGACATGGTTTCAGATGAAAGCATCTACATAAACAAATAAAATGATATAATCCAGTCCTAAATAATGAGTAAAGCTTAGTAATACTCTGTCATGACAAATGGAAACTATGCTGTTACAAATAGCAAGAACTTGCTCGATGATGCAGTAAGAGAACTGCTATCAGTGCTAAAGTCCTGGCACTCTCTTCTTAAAGAAAATCGAAAAGGAAATGGTAATGTCACATTTCAGCCAGAACAAAATTATTCATTTCTACAACATGTCATCTCAACAACTTCACAGCAACTCTAAGCTGTGAAGTCCCTATTGCTATGACTATGTAAGAGTTGTCCCTGCTCTGTCAATGGAGAAACTGAAGCAGAGGCTGCTTGTTTAAAGTCCCAAAGGAAGCCACAAGAGACCTGATGAACTAAGTCTACAACACAGTGAATTGCCAGTAGACTACTGAAATGCCACAGAGCATCCTTAATAACACAGCAACCCCTCTCCAGGCTCTGTTTCTCTAAATAACCAAAGTGATTTAGGGCTTTATGTCTACAACCAAGATATTAAGAGTTAATTAATACACTTACACAGTGAAGTGTTGACACCCTTCAACAGACACTCCACGGGCGTGCCTAGAGAAGCACAGAAATGACATAATGAGGAAACTGGGTGACTCGTAAGAGAATTGCTCTCTACATAATAACTGCTCCACGACAACGCAATCTCGAAAGCAGTGCAGGAGTGAACAGAAGTCATCTCCATATCATAACTTAGTTGGACTGTGCAAAACAAGTTAGTTGCCCAGTGCCTTGTGAAGAGGAACTCATCACACACACATGTAAGTACCCTCTATCCAAACTGGCCCTTCCAGGAAACAGCAGGTCATACCACTGAAGTGGCTCAGTGGACAGCAGAGCAGAGCCTCACATTGCTACTACCTATGCTACACCAGGCCCCTGACTCAAGGAATTCAGTATGCCCAGCAATCAAACCAGGCTTTCTTTCCTTATCAATGCAAAAAAGAGAAGACAAAGACACAGCATCTTACTACAACTCCTTCCTCCCACCACTGACAAAATGAATACAAATGGAATGCCAGCCTTCCTGCCGGAAAGATAAACTGGGATGCCCCACGTACCATTTGTTAAGGAAACCCCAGTACAGCTTGGATGACAACAGATCCAGGTTTCAAAAACAAAATGCAAAACTAGGATTTACCCCTGCAACTATTTAACTGTGCGTACATGACCACTTTCACTAAACAGCACTAGGTATTATAAGGATGTAAACAGCTGCGATTACAGATGGCTTCTGAGGCAGCACACCACTTATGCAAGTGCCACTGGACTTTATGAAATAGATGTAACTTCATCTTCAAATTCCTCCGACTACTTACATTCTCTGCAAATTCATAACAGTACGTTTTCACAATTATGTGATGTGTTCAGAGCAGAACTGTCAATTCGAAATGAACAACTTTACACTTACAAAGAGGTGAAATCCCACTCAGCATTTGTAGCACAAAAATCTAATCTTAATTTTTCAGAAATTTTAGATCTTGCAGATCACTGCAGTTTTAATTATCTCTTTCCAGTCCTCTCCTTTCTATTTTCCAACAAGACCAGCTACCCCATGCTTTCCAGCAGCAAGAATCTGCAATAAAAAAAAAAAAACAAAAAAAACCCAAAAAACTACAACATTGCCAAAGTGTGGCTCGCAAATCAGCATACACATACAGGAACTTTGTAAAACATAATCCTCACTTAAGATAACAATTAGTGATGCCATTGATTCTAAATATGGACATTTCCTGATGTACAAACATGAGGGATAAATAGTAATGACAGGATCCACTTCACCTAACTAGACTTAGCCAGATGTCAGGCATCTAGACAGTTACTTCTGCAGTCAATGGTAAGTGACAAGCACTTTGGGAGGACAAGTCATCCTATCCCAAGTTGGGCACATATGATGGAATGAATCACCACACGGCCGTGCTTTTCTTTCTCTCCTCACTATGGAAAGAACCTGGAAACTTAGATTTTATACAGAGGAGTGAGATTTACCTCCCCTTAGCAAACATGGCAATAAACCCTCTATCACAGCCTCAGGTGGTAATAGCTGAGACCATGGCAACTAGATAAATGTAGATCATAGCACAACAGCAGTAGTCCCCATTTGCTGGGCTCTTCTCATTTCCTGCTACATGGAGATATTTAAACCCTTAGAAAAGGAAAGGGAATAATTTGCACTGAACAGCCATGCAGATTTCTTTTCCCATTATATATGTAGTTAGGTAGCGTCAACTTATAATAGACTTAAAAGTTGTATGGTTTAAAGTTGTGGCTTATGTTTTGACAGAAAGGTTGTTTGGCCCCAACCACATTTGGAGCAAATACAGCTGAAGGTGTCAAATCCAGACTGGAAATGTAGTTGTACTTAAAATATAGACCAGGTTATGTTGGAATATTTGGAATCCCATGGCATTAAGATAACTAATGAAATGCCAGATGACACAGTTCCTTGGTAAAAGTGGTAGGTCTGGAACACTAAACCAGCAATTGCATAACATGATCACCCTTTCCCCTACCCAAACATGGAGGCTGTGTGGCTGAGTGGTCAAACGAGACTAAAATCCTGTCCCCCCCCCTCTGCTGTGACACATAAGAGGCATGGGCCCATTTCTTAAAAGCTGGGTTTGGGTCTCAATTCCTCAGTGCAAAACTGCACCCTGGATGCAGCCAGTCCCAAGGATGATTATTCATCACTGGTGGTCTCTGGATACAATCTCTTGGGAGTACTGGGGGATCTGGACAACAGTATCAACCATAAAATACCGTAGCTTAACAGATGCTTAACATATGCTGCACTGGACATCAGAGGTGTTAAGGAGTTCTCTCAGCTAGCTACACAGTTATCAGAAAAGTGCTGATTTACTCCTTTCCAGAATGCATTAGTGTTCCCATGTTAGCAAACCCCAGTTAGCTTTTCTAATTGTAAATTAGGTTGCATTTCAGAAAGTCAATATTATTAGCTGTATTTAATAATCTGTTCTGGCATATCCTATTCATTCCAATGTTGACAAAGACAAAAATACAACACTAAGAGAAGGAAATACAGATTTAGACCATGAAATATTTATGTACATTATTGATCATGTAAATACAGAGACAGCACTAAGAAATCAAAATGGAATGAGAGGTTTCCTGAAGTAGTATTTTAGATCATGATCATTTTTACACCATACTAATTTACTGAAAAAGACAGAAGTTCTGTACCTCAAGATACACACACCTCCCCCCCTTTTCACAGAGTAATCACACTGCATTCTTTATCCAAGATCCAATTTTGCAATTTCATAGACAAACAGCCTTTGCATGGGCAAGTTCAGTGACAAAAAGGCAGTCACTCACACAGGCAGGGTTTTCTTTTGTAAGCAAAGGTTTGCAGGTGTCACTTAGTACATGTTCATATGTTCCCATTATGAGACTACAATGGTAAGTGTTAGTATAATTTATCTAATAACCATTTCAGCTCATGTAAAAAGAGCCCCCTTTAAATACCCTGTTAGCACTTCAACAAATTGAGCAATACTATCTTGAGCTACACGGTGTGGTATTAATTTGAGCTCTAGAAGGTCAACAGAAGACGAAAAGGCAGTTACTTCATCCTGGTAAAAAAATGCTCCATTATCAGTCTGCAAAACACATGGCATTTTGAAGACAGTTATCCTCATATCCTTGTGAACTTTCACAAGAATGTTACAAAATGCCATGAGCAACTGATAGATTGTTGTAGTGTTGGGACACTAAGAAACTGGCTCCCATCAACAGTCCTGTGACCTACAGCATGGTTCACACAGAACCAAACACCCTCCCACAACGAAGCAGCCTTGCACATCTGAAGTTCACACCACACTTGGGGCTCTTACATTCACAATCGATATCCTCTTTGTCTTAATAAAACTAAATTACTTGGATTTGAGGAAGTTCCTCCAAGAGATATAAATTACCATAAAAATTTTTGTCACTGATCAGCAGACAAATTAGTTCAAGTTAATGATGTGATTTAACACTTATGTAGCACTGGGCATCTTCAAAGGGCTGTGCAAACATTAAATTAGCTCTGCTGCATTTGTATGAAGTAGGTACATGTTATTAGGCTTATTTTTACACTGGGGAAACAAGCACAAATTTAAATTTTTAAGAAACTGCTGTGATTAATTTTGCTTCCATTGAAATCAATGGAAAAATTGTCAGTGCCAGATATACATTTGCATGGGGTCCCTTTATACACCTCTGGCAGGGCAAAGAGCCTCATTTTTAAGGATCTTGACCTTGCCAGGCAGTGTAATGAAACCTTAGTGGAAATAAGAACTAGGCTTCCATCATCTTGAATAGAAATGAATTTACGTAAGCGCTGCGTGCTTTTGGGAATCTAGACCCCAATACCTAGATGATTTGACCAATGTGACACAACAGGCTTGTGACAGAGTCAGTGCGATCACTCAGCTTGTCTGACATTAGCGAGCACTAGACCAAATTGGCCCCTTGGAATCTGTTTCTAGCTTGGAAGAGGGCTCAGTCAAACAGAAAAGTTCAAATTATTTTAGAGGATATTTTAAGAATAGAAACGGGTGCAAAACATTCGACCTGACAGTTCTGCTGACCATCCATTACTAACCCGATCAAAAGGAAGGGCTGTGCACTAAGCCACTCTAAGGGGTGAATGAAATAGATGTTCAGTGGGTATCCACTGTTAAAATAATGTGATATTAAGCAAGTTATTTCATTAACATGCATGTGAAAGATGGAGAAAGGCAGAAAAGCTGAAGGAATCTTGTAGAAATAAGATCCCACAAAAGGATCCTGGCTAGGAAGATGGGCCTGGATGAAGCACTGAGGCTAGCTACTCTTGCTGCATGCAAATGCATGGATCCTTACTTCCCCTATCTTCCAGCATGATAAAGGCTGAGAGATGCCCCCTGTGTGAATATACACATTTGGCTTAGGACTGAAATGCTGTTTCAAGAAAACCACCCAAGTTTGTTTAAAACTCTATCAGTTTAGTAAGTTGTTCCCTCCATCCTCCTCCTCCACCCCCAACCAGTGGTTACACTTTAACCATGTATGGAAGAGATTTCAGAGGTCTGAGTCATTAAAACCTACAGAGGATAAAATAACTTGGCAAATATGAAAGAAAAGCATTTTAAATGGCTCTGAGACAGGCTGCTCCCCCTTGCTACTGAAGATGTGATAGATGAGTTGCCATCTACGTGTAGGAGCTGATGACTTGAGGTTTTGGACAAGTCTGAAAATTTTATTACACACAATGTGCCCTCAAAACAGTTCAAATACAAATTATGTCAAAAACTGTGGGAAACCTTTTGATCTTATTAAAAAAAAAAAAAAAAAAAACAGAAAAAGAAAATATAAGAAACCAACCTTTAAAGTAGTAGTCTTGTGTGTTATCTGTAGACAAATTTCCTGCCAAATACTCTTGTTCCTGCCAAAAACTATGGTATTTTTGGATAGCTTCTTATTTACAACCCTTCAGCATGCATGAAACAGTGATGTTTTGCCATTTTTAGGAGTGACTAATCATATGAAAAGCTCTAACAATTTAATGTTACAATCTCCTCTCACAGCACATGACTTATTAGGGAGAACATTACAGCAGTCTTCCTCTTCCCTATAAAAAAAAAAAAAAACCACCAAAAAAACCCCCACAGACATTCTAGGAAGGAAAAAAAACCAAACAAAACAAAAAACAAAACCAACAAACAAAATGACAACACTTCGAGGAAAGTTGCAGGATTCAGGAAATGTTGTGTGGAAGCTTAGACAAGGATAAGACATTACCCATAAGCAAGTGGACTTTACCAGGGAAAAACACCCTGCTCCTGGTAATACTGCAAGAAGCAAATCGAACTAACGGATATGGGGTTTTCCCCCCTCCATATTTTTACAATGCATTTATCCACACATCTACCAGATCTGACTTTATGAAAAACAGATTTTCTGATGTCACTCCACTTCCAAATCTTTTAGGATGTTCCCATTCAGAGTGTTGCCAAGCAATAACAATTCAGTGTGATGTTTCCAACCTGAAGATAATTTAGCAGGACTCGTATTCTCAAGGAGCTCATTGTGGAACCAGGATTCAGAAATCCGAGTTTTATTCCCAGCCTTCTGCAATCACTGCATAATAGAGAAGTGTCTCTTTCTCTATTAAAAACAGAACTAAAATCACCAGACTCCTTTTCAGTATTTAAAAAATGACAAATACTTTATAAAAGCTTTGCATTTTTTTCACCATGTTGAGTACTCAGTTCCTCCATCCCAAAGCAAACAGACGTTGACGTTTATCTGTGGTATTGTCCTGGAATAGTCCAGCTAACATTTACCCCAACTCAACCACATCAGCATTTCTCAAGAGCAGAGACTTTACTTGTGTCAATCCAGAATAACTGATTTCAAATGCAGTTACTCCACGTCTCCATTGTATTGCTGTAAATTCAAGTTATGGTCCTCATCATGGAATCTGATCCATGACGGTACTTGCAACTACACAGATCCCAACCTGAAAGGGTGACTTCATCTGCCCAATCACAAAACAACCAACCAACCTAAAAAAAAAGGGATGAATACCACAGAGAAAGACAGGTTCAAAGCCATTCCTAGTGCCGTTTCATTTCTGTTGGCATCATTACTGATTCACAACATGAATAAATTGGGAAGAATGAGAATACTGAGTACATTGAAAAAATATCCATTTTAATTACTTCATGGATTACAGTCTTTCTATGCATACTATCCACAAGGAAGTATACCATTACAGATGATGAATACTTGTCATGGGTTAGGGTCAGGGCAGCCCCTTAGACCTAACAGATGCTCTCTGTTAATCCCCCTCCCTCCCCAAAGGGAAAGAGAAATGAATTCTTCATAAAATACATTAATTTCACATAACATTTAAAGAATCATTCACACATCATGCAGAAAATCATATTTAAACAATACTCCTTACAAATCTTTTCACACTTTACCTGTTTTCCCTTACTCACTAATGAGGACCCAAATTTGCTGCTTGTCCATTTTTCTTCAACTTATTTAGTTATGTATTTATGTTTATTTTACTCCAACATCAGAATCAGTACATTTGAAAATTATTTTGTCATACAGAAGATACTAGGACACTGAGTGAGAATAAAGACTCTGAAGAGGTATCCAAGAGTGAGCTGCAAAGCAGGGTAGCAAAGATTTGAGTGCCAGAAGCGTCTCATAACCTGGCAAAATGAGGAGAGGCAGACAAAGAAGAAGTAGGCTTCAGAGTTTATTTGCTGTGAAAATTGAGCAGGTCTTATGAGTCTTGGGAGCTCAGAACATACAACTGTGTGAATTCAGAAACTAATCATGCTGGAGGCTGGATAGGGTCTCTTGTACAGCAGGATACCCCTGAGTTATGTGCTCCTGGCCCTGGAGAATCTATCACATACAGAGCCAGAAGATATTAATGGAATCTGAAAATAATTTAGAAAGCTATATTAAAACATACTCATGTGCTAAACATTATTGCAGCTTGCCTAGTAGGGGACATCATCACATAAATGGTGCTCTGCTTACTTCCATTCAGATATTACCAGACCTTAAAATCAAAAATAAGAGACAGATATTTCAATTCTGTCAATCAACTGGAGAAAAGTAAAGTAGAAGTGACATCCTCTTTGTGACAGATGTAACTCTTTCCCAATAAAGCTTTCAGAAGATGTTTAATTCAGCATATGCCTTCTGTATGGATAAACAGATTCTGCAGTTACCTGAAATAATCTCTTTCCACATTTCAGTATATTTATTACAGCATTATCTAAATGTCCAGTCAAATCTTATCCCTAAGGTGCTAGGTGTGTATAAAGCTGTATAATCAGAGCAGTTCACAGCCAATACAGACAACAGAAGTATTAATACATTTACAGGCGGGGAAATTTAATGCAGACAAATCAAATAATATGCTAGACATCACACAAGAGTTTGTGCCACACAGTTCAGTATTAAACTTACTCCTCCTAGTGAGCCCCAGTTCACTGACAAAGCTCATTTTCATCTGCCACAGGACAGGCTGGACAGGGCTGCTGTGCCCACTTAAGCCTCCATCTAGTAATTTCTCCATCTCTCACTGGCCATGGACAATAGCTGTGCAAGAACAGTAAACTAGTATATGATGGCCATATAGAGAGGTTATTTTGCATAAGGGGAGACCATTGAGTCACCTTAGAGGAGTCTTCCAAGATAAATCTCTCCTGTAAAACATGCAGAAAGCTCTCCACAAGGTGTTTTAAAAGCTATTAACCATATTTTTGGTTCTGACTCTTCCTCTAAATAACTACCTCTATTGAACTGTTTGCCTCAGGAAGTTTGGGAATAATAAACTTTGTCATTGAAACTTCAAGGAAATCAGCTGGAAAAGCTTAACAGGAAACTGACACACAGTGTTCAGTACTGTTCAGCCCCCTGAGCACAGACCATTAACAACCACCTCGTCATTGATGGGAGAACTGGGAATACACTCATGGGTGCTTGAGAACACCCTGAAAAGCAGAATTCATCTTCACTTGGAAGCAGCAGCTGGTAGCCCTTTATTTGCAACAATATAGCTCCTGCCTTTCACAATTTCCATAAATTACTAAGTAGGAAGAACACCTAATGAATACCTAAAGGAAATATTAAAGTTTAAATTTATCATGTGAAAGAGACAGGGTTACTATCTTTTGCTATCACCCAAACCTACCTAAAACAAAAGTGGGGGTTTTTTTAAATAATCTTGGAGTTACTGTAACCTGTACCTGTTTAATTAAAGCCTGGTTTTCCCAACCAGAACAGACAGGCTCAGAGTCTGGAGCTATGTTAGAATGTCAGCTTAGCTGCAGTTCTAATTTCTCAAACCAAAGCCTATAGAAGAACTCTGGTACCCCAGAGCAGTTGCTGGGCTGCTCTACACAACACAAGCTACCTGTGGCTATAGGAATTCCCAGATTAGCCATACCCAATTCCAGGGAAGCACTCCAGCTATTTGCTGCCATGCAAGTCTCAGGTGAGATGAATGTTGCAAGGACAGTTGCAGGTGATTTCTGGAGTAGAATAAAAATTGGAAAAACAAGAGTGAAGATCCTGCCCAGGTATCAACCACAAAGCTTGTCTTACAGTCCAAACATCTGCACCCTCACAGAGACTGTAACTTTTCAAATGCAAGAAATTCTCCCATATTTATTGCAACATAACCAAGAAAGTCCTAACCCCAGGTCTCATGTAAAATATTTTAACTATGCTACTTTGGTGAGACCGACCTCGAATATTGCGTCCAGTTTTGGGCTCCTCTCTACAAGAAGGACGTTAAGGTGCTGGAGAGGGTACAGAGGCAGGCTACTAAGCTAGTAAAGGGTATAGAGCATGTCTCTTATGAGGAAAGGCTGAAGGATCTGGTGCTGTTTAGCCTTGAGAAAAGGCGGCTTAGGGGAGACCTTATTGCTCTGTACAACTACCTGAAGGGAAGTTGTAACAAGGCGGGAGTTGGTCTATTCCCCCCAGTGACAAGTGATAGAACAAGAGGAAATGGCCTGAAACTGAACCAGGGAAGGTTTTTTTGGCTGAATATTAGGAAGAATTTCTTTACTGAAAGGGTTGTCAGGCATTGGAACAGCCTGACCAAGGAGGTGGGAGAGTCACCATCTTTGGAGGTGTTTAAGTGCTGGGCAGATGTTGTGCTTAGGGACATGGTTTAGTGGTTTTGACAGGGCTAGGAATAAGGTTGGACTTGATGATCTTGAAGGTCTCTTCCAGCCAGAACAATTCTATGATTCTATGAATGATTGCATCAAATCAGCAAGTTTGAGCCTGGCCCTAAATTGTTCCAGCTGGAGCACAGAAATCTAGACCCAAACTTTAATTTTCTAAGGCTTAATTTAACAGAAAATTAAAACTGATAATAAGATAATAATTTCAGCCCCATATTAATTAAGCTATCAAGAAGGCTTGAAGGTGAGCCCATCCTACTCCCAGTTTTAGTTTAAAAAAAAAAAAAAAAAAAAAAAGTCTTAACACATGGCATCTCTGTTACTTTTATTTCAGGATGTTCATTTGGGGAAAGTTAACAAGCAAGAGATGCCTATCCGAGAACGGAATCAATCAGGAATGCAGTTACAACAAAAACAGTTTCAGCAGACCATAAAAGAGAAAGAGAGAAAAAAGAAAACCCTACTATAAGAATAGTCCAGCAAAATTCAATGTAGGGAGTTTGGGCTGTTTCCCAGTACTCCAGAGGGAATACTGCTATTTGCTGAGTTTAGTGAATGTAATCTAGCACCGAAGGAAAACCAGAAAAAAAAAAGTGCTGCTGCTTTCACCATTTTCTCAGTTCTGCTTCATGTGAGAAGGCATACAAAAGATAGAGAAATTACTATGTTCCTGTGAAAGCAGGCAGAAACTTGCAAAGCAGAAACTTGCAAAGCAGATGTTCATAGCACACATAAGAGTGACTGATTAACCATTAAATAAAACTGTACAACCAGGACCAAAAAAAAAAAAAGTCGCTCAGCAGGCAGAGAAATAAGGATCCAAAAAATAGTTTGGAAACAACATCTATAGTGATGAGTAAGTCTTATTTTGTTATACAGTAAAAGGCAATCAATACTTTCCACTACACTTCATATGCACCACCATTTGAGTTACTTTCTTCCAAGAATCTCAGTGTGCAACTTCAGGGAATTTATGAATCTTTCAGAAGCAATATAAACAGTTAACAGGAAATGTAAAATGCAGTAATTCAAACAGAATCTATCTCCCAAACCGACAGATACTCCGTAAGTTATTTATAAAGGAAAATGCAGAAGAGAGTGGAAAGGTCTTAAATCTTCTGAGATTTTAAATACTTACTACTTGCAGCCAAAATCACATCAGTTGATTATCCAGGAAAATTTTAAAAAGCTTTGCATTAAGGAGCTTAACTAGCTGAGAACATGATACAGCTTTTCCTTTGGACCGTCCAGCCATCGGCATTTACTCATTCAACAGAAGCACAGAGCATGATACTGTAGAGCAGCCTTTTACATAGGGATGCCAAAGATGGGGGGAGGGAGGGGAAAGCCCTTCCCCAAAGGTTTTAGTTCAGCCCACTCATTAAAATACAGAGTGGAAACAGCTGCTGTAGGAAGGAAAAGGATGTCCGGGCAGGTTTTGATTAAGTTTTTTAGGTGTAAAATAGTTTCATTCTGGAATCTCAGTAAGAAAAAACATTTTTCTCCTGCATTTCATTCTTCCTCTGCATTGTTCTTAAAGAAAAGGTCTCTTATTCAGCTCAGAAATAAGTATAACATAAAGTCAGCTCCCTGTTTTCAAAATCACTACATCTAACTGGGAAAAAACAGACCCCTGAAAAATCCTCCCTCTCCTCTGTGCAAGGACTAGTACAAGTATTTGTACATTTTCAAGCCATGTAATAATTCATCTGGAATGACTGCCAACCAAGAAGTTCCAAGCAAACGAGACTAGTTCACAAATAGCAATATTTAGAATTGATAGCCTGCCTCTTACAGATTATCACTGCAAAGTTAAAAATAGATAAGGGAACAGAGGAGGGGAGTAAGAACAATGAAATCTCCTCAACTGTTTCTTGACATGGAGGCACTCAATAAACAAGGATTCTTCATTCTGACAATGTGTTGGCAGAGGTGAGATGACAGAGCTCTATTAGATCTTCAAAGGCACCAAAATGCTAATTACAAAATGAAAGAACAGTCCTAGGCTAAAAGTCTTCACTTGTGCAGTTACTAGAAGGTGCAGTATCTCAGGTGAAGTAGCAATTTCTTTTTGCCTTCTACATTAACCCTTCCTCTAGACCTCTGACATTGACCACTCTCAGAGCAGCAGACTCCATTAGAAAGGATCTTTGAGCCACAGCTGTGCCCATTCTGGAGGTCATCTCTAGGCACATGGAAGAGAATAAGGTTATCAGGAGTGGTTAGCATGGATTTACCAAGGGGAAGTCATACTTGACTAACCTAATAGCCTTCTATGATATTGTAACTGGATGGATAGATGCAGGGAGAGCAGTGGATGTTGTCTATCTTGACCTTAGAAAGGCTTTTGACACGGTCTCCCATAACATCCTTGTGGAGAAACTCAGGAAGTATGGGATAGAAGAGCAGATAAGATGGATTAGTAACTGGTTGGACAATAGAGTCCAGAGAGTGGTGGTCAATGGTGCCAAGTCCAGCTGGAGAG
>JANHGN010009076.1:62455-77115 GCA_024605025.1 Megaceryle maxima
ACCTAATGAGGTTTAACAAGGATAAGTGCAGAGTCCTGCATCTGGGGAAGAATAATAAATTACACCAGTACAGACTGAGAGGTGATCTGCTGGAGAGCAGCCCTGTGAATAAGGATTTGGGAGTCCTGGTAGACAACAAGCTCTCCATGGAACAGGAGGTCCAAAGTATCACAGCTCTTCTGAAATTCTGACCAGTAACCATAATTCAACAATTAGGTATTACCCCTAAAAACCATCCTGAAGTGACTTTGTACTTTTCAAGGACAGCACCTGAGGTGGCCTGCCTTTCAAACCCCTGCTCATGTGACTCTTCTCTGTTCACTCCAGTATAACTACTCCAGTATAACTACTTTAATGAGCAAAGTTATTCACCAACAGGAGTTTTTCCATAATGATTTCAGCAGTTATTATTCCTATTTTCTGCTCTCTCTCCCTTTGACTACAGTTACAGAACTAATGCGTTCCGATAGAGAAATACTATTGTAGCAAAGCTTTTTAAAATACATATGTGCTTTCCATATATTGTCAAATAGCATTTTTCAATATAAGGCAAGCAGATAATCACTGAGCAGTGGCTGTTCTCATAGCACCAACTAGCAAATAGTTGTGGGATTTTTTTTTTAATGAGACATACTTTCCAAATCCCCTTGTAACAGCCAAGCATTGACTGTGTAGTAAAAGGCATAGCTGCTCCCTGGCCCTCCTAGTTTAACAGCTGGTTTAATTAATAGTAAAGAAATTAGATACTTTTATGCAAAATAAGCAAATTGATTTGAGATCCTTTTCAGATCAGGTCTGAGAAAATAGCCACAAGGTCTGCTTCCCTTCTGTGCTCCTAATTTTAAACAGGGGCTTCATAGCTGTTTGTCTTTCTTTGTGTGTTTAATGTTTCCTGCAGGCCTGCAAAGGCATGCAAAATATTTTGTTTCAGGGCCTCTATATGGTTGTAATAGGAAATAGATGTCTCCCTTAAAGACATGGGTTAGTATAGAAATAGGGATTATCTGAATGACAGCAGAGTTTTAAGTGTTTACTTCAAAGGGAAGGAAAGGACAGATAAATATTTACTGCTTTCCATCCACATCATAGAATACAGATGTTGCCTATTTTTGGTTACTTCTTGTCTAAGTAATACAGGTTAAGGTCTGGTACTGTTCTCTTTGTCAGAATTTTTCTTCATATTAAAAAGAAAGTTCTGATGCTATCTTTGCCAGATAGCTCCTTTAAGCTGCCAAAGAGCCTCACAAAGAGAAATATGGTTTCTAAATCCCAGGCTGGTCACAACTTTATGCTTGTACAAGATGTGTGCTCACCGGGAAACAGCAAATCACAGACTTTCTGGCCTACCTGAGAAAATGCATGTTTCATTAAGCAAGGCTTCACACCTAGGCTGAACTAGCATTTTGGAAAAAAATTGAGTGTTTCACTGCTAACAGACTCAAAAATGCTGAAGACACAAATGTAGCAAGATTTCGCTTCTTACTCCTGCCCCTCTCTCACTTCACCCAATGTGAAGAGTATGTGCCATCCCCTCAGCACAGCAGATGATAGAACAAGAATAGATGTTCTCTTTCCTCCTGCACAGGCCCTAATCAATAATATTCAGGTTCTGATCTTTGACCCATTCATGGCAGCAAACTGTGATCCCAAGTCTTCTTCACCACTGTTTCCTGACAGGTCCAGAATTTCTCTCTTTCACTTCACCATGTACCTATTGCTAAAGAGCCATCAGAATTAAAACTAACTTTGGGACAATTTGCCTTTCCAAAGTTCAATCTTTCCTCCCATTCTTCAAGGCTTGATTAAAACTGGTGAGATCTCTCTTCCCCACCCCTTCTTTCCTTCTTAATTAAAAGTTGCATGGTAAATCAAGAGGAATCAAGAGGGGCTTAGAGGAAATCTCATTATCTTCATTTAGTTGGAACTACTTCTCTTATGTCAGAAGACATTAAGGAAATTATACCGATGGAGTAACTCGTGTAGGTGCAATGCAGTGGAATGTTGGGTTACCGAAACAGCTGTCGAGTCACAATCAGATACTCTGTTCAGTAGATGAGTAAGACAACAGTGCACTGATGGGACGTGTTCTGGGATGCTTTTATGTCCACAGGCATTTCTCTTTGTACATCAACTCTATCAAATACTCCTAAAATAAGCAGACTTGTGACCATTCAACAGTTGCATAGGAAGTGTCCTAGGCGTTACGGAGGGAGACAGTGGTTCAATAAATTATGTTTTCCTCTGAACAAGTGCCTTAGCACAAAGCCTTCCAACAGAAGTGTTTTTACAGATCAGAAAAATGGCTGTAGTGTTTGAAGGTGTAACTGGGTAGCCTTCAGTACACCCATTTGATAAGTTACACCTGCATTATGAGCTGAAACAGTGGAATTATTGCAGGAACTGCACCAGAAGATTTTCTGTGCTGTTCCTCAGAGTTGTTATCTTGTCTCTTTTTTTTTTTGATTAATAAATCAGTCTTGGGATATCAGTGAGTTTCTCCCAACTGTGTTTCCTCATTACTCACTTTTCCATTGGATGGAGCAAAGAGATGAAAAGAAATGAAAAGCAAAGGTCTTTAGATTAGGGAAGAAGAAACAGAAAGGATGAGAGAACAATTTTCAAGGAAAGGAAGGGATTTCAAAGCTAAAAATAAACTTTTTGTCCCATTCTAAAAACATAATGCAGTTAATCCTGCCATTAAAACCTAAGATCTTCTTTTGCCACATTTTAGTTTACAGTTTTCATCAGCATTTGTTTCTTTCTGGAAACATTCACAATTATTTACAATTCAATATTGAGGGGGAGAGAGGAGTTGCAATATAAATGGACTGGATGGCTAAATGTATCAAAACAACAACCTTTCGGCTTTTGGTTCTGGAATGGCATGCACTGTCTTACCAGTGATGCTACTATCTTTGGAAAATTCACAATGATTTTATTAAAACCCAGATTATTAACCTTGGCTTTAGACCATTGCTTCTATGACATAATCAGAGAATTCAAGGAATCTTTCCCAAATTCTACCACAGTTGACACTTTTCATGACACTTCTACAGTCTACCTTGAAAAACAGCTTTGTGCTTTCACAAAGATCACTGAAAAGCTGCCAATGGACAACATCTATCCTGACTGGTCTCTCATCACAAAACCCTAGAAGGTAATAAAGGCTACTGCTCCTTAACTAGCACCTGCAAGCAAATCAGTGGGCCTCAGAAATCAGACACAACCGTAGATATTAAGTGCAATGCTTTTGGGTAAGCCCTCAATTCCCAATTTCAGCCTAACATGTACCAATCAATTCCTCGGCAGTGCTCTTTTAAAAAAAAAGCAGCACTTTCTCAACACACACGAGCAAGTTGCCCATGCCCAGCATTTTTCTTGAAGAAAAAAGACAAGGGTGACTGGGGTCACCACAAACTTCTGTGCTTACACTGAATTACCATGGGATATTTTAATACCCATCCTGAGGACAGAAGGCTCAAATTTCTCAGGATCCATAAAAAAAATATACACACTTTTATGGAACCATACAGACTGACTTAACTCTAGCAGGCTGAGACAATATGACCAAGCATCAGATGCTAAGCAGAACCTCGACAGCATCAATATGTTCTTTGAATTGTGAAGCCTCACCCTTCCAGCTAACTTCCCCACCCACCCTGAAAGCACTCTGCTTTAGGAGTGGCTTTTCTCACCATGGAAGCGAAACTTTCTCTTAATGTGGTTCATGGCAAGTGTTCTTTGTTTTCTTTCTCCAGCCTACCTAGGCTGGGGAAGAGAAGAGAAAAAAATTAAAAAATTTAAAAAATAAAATAAAATTAAAAAATCTCTGTCCCAACCAAATCCCAGTATACTAACTCTGCCCAATAATTTCTAGAGAAGGAGACTCCACAGCCTAGTTGGGCAGCCTGTTCCAGTGCTCTGTCATCTTCATCTTTCCCAAAAAATGGACTCTGGGAGATACCACCATTGATCAAATAGCTGATTTACATAATCCAAAAGGCTTTATCAATATCAGAAGCCTCAGGGTCACATACAAGAAACCAGTCAGCAACTGTGGGAAAGCTGCAGCTGGGCATCCCTCCTGTTTGAGAGGACACAAAGCAGCTTCTCCAAGTCAGGGAGGCACTACTTTGTCTTTGCTGGGTAAGATTTATCTGTGTTAGTTTACCCGACCATTTCCCATCAACACGAGAACACAAGGTAAGGGTGAAGTTGGGGTAGAGGCAGAGTGGGGCATATTCTTTCAGTAGCAGCCAGGACTTGGATCAGTTTACACCAGTCATGAGACCACAGCTCCATAGAAGAACTTAAAAGTTCTTTCACAGTTTAGTGCAACAAAGTAAAAGCCAAGAGAACAAATCAAGTTCAGGTAAATCAGGTACTTGGGAACAAGTATGATTGTCTGTACTTCCAGAGCAATGCACCTGGCACTCCTGAAGACCTAGAATGATATTTCTGAATTTACTTTTAAGTGTTTTGCTCAAGGTCAGATAAAGAACCTGTGGCACAGTAAGAAGCAGAGTCTGGAAGCCCTCACCTAGCACCTTCCCTCTTTTGCTGGCTTAACATTCTCCACTCAGCTAATTTCCCTCCTGATTATAGGGTGGTATCTCTGCCTCCTCGAAGGACACACTGTTTCTGATAAATCATTCTGTATGTTTACCACCTGCACTGCTTTCAGCACGAGTCCAAAGCACCCTCGCTCCTTTCCCTGAGCTGGGCCTAGGCTAAAGGCAGTGTACTATCCACAGACATGACAATTTCTCACTTTCAGTCTAGACTAAAGGGGTGTCTCAGCTACAAAGTCGTAGTCTGAGTCTTTCCTTTGCCTCTTTCTTGGATATGGCTGAAGCTTTAGCACTAGCTCTGCATCTCTGTCAAATTTGTCAGAAGCCTCATCCTAGCTCTGCATCCTCTTCTCTCCTGTTTCTCACTGCAGCCCCGGTGGTCCCCTGCGTGCCACACAGCTGCTTCTCCTTCCCTCTTGCTGAAGCTTATTTCTAAAATGCCTCCTTGGAGCAGATGTTTCCCATGTGTTTCACCCTTTATTTTTTCTTCCCCACCCTGACTTGTTCCAATGCAAGTAACAATTTATCTCCTTGATCTTTCAGATCAAATCCTAAAATAGTGCAAGCATCCCTTAATCAACCTGCCCAGCTTGGTTCTGGGACAGGCAAAAAACATCAGTCTCTGCCTTTTCCCCTATAATACACAGGAAGGAGAAAGAAAAAAAAAACAAACAAACCACAAAACAGGTTTAACCTTGGCACAGCCTTTGATTCCCATTTAACCTTCAGACTATAAGCTTTTGTATTTTTTGTTTTTCTTCCAGGGATGAAATTTTATTTCTTGGAAATCTTTTGTTAAGCAGATTTAATATCTGCATCATTTGTCACTTTCCCTTCTACCTCATCCCGCCGTTTTCTAGCTCTCACTAAAGTCTTATTTACAGATAGAGATTTTAAGTTTACAGATACTTTACAGGTCCCATCCCCCTTCTCTCTGACATTTCCCTCTCTCCAGCTGTCTCTCCTTGGCACCACTGCCTGCAGTGCCAGTAGGCTTTTATACAAATTACCTTTGCTCTGCTTTATGTTTCCAAAATTAGTTTCAATATCAGGCCAATTCAAGCCAGTTTCACAAGTTTAAGTTAACTGTAGATCAAACCTAAAAGAAACACTCCAGCTGGTCTGGTACTGTAACCCCTACTTTAGGGTACTACAACTTGTGCTCACTTGTATGTAGAGATAGGTTTTGGGGGTAGAAGGACAGGTACAGCACTTCCAGACCCTCCTGTGCAATATTATGCTTCTCTGAGTAGGTCTACTCACTTCAGGCCAAGCCCTGAACACTGTTCTTAGTCTACAAAGGAGGACATAGCCGCTCTCTGTAGGCTACTTGGCCAGCCTTGCCCCAAGCAGCGGGTGAGCATCAGACTATGAAGTGCTAGCAGCTGCCAATAGATGAGATCAGCAGAAGTAGTCAAGCACCCGAAAAGCCGAAACAAGAAACTTAAGTTATGCAGATTTTGTCCAAGGCAGGGTCAAAGCCCTCTGGAGGGAGGCTTACAGAGAGACAGTCCACACAGTACTTGTCAACAGGGATTTTATTCTTTAACATCCTGACTCTGGTCTCAGTCCCAGACAGGCAGTACCCAGTAGCTGTGCCATTTCTCTGCGTCCCGCAGCCGTGGCACTTGTCACGCTGCAAAACTGCTCACAAATAGACATGAGCTGGCAGAGTAGACAGGCAGGATGGACAGCGTGACCAGACCCCTCACTTGGCTGGCAACTGAGTCAGAAAACAAAAGCTGGTGGGTGACAGGACACCCCTTTTCTGACAGCCCTACTCCTGAACTTGCTGTCTCTGTGCAAGTAGCTCTCCAGTGGGTGCTTTCCCACGTTCTGCTCATGCTCCAATAAAATTGCTGCATTCAGGCAAATCTTTAGTAACTCCTCTGATATTTGTATATTAAAAATTATTGTGGGGGTGGGAGAAAGCAAAGAGAAGTGTAATGGTCCAAGAACATTTAAGTGCAGTGCTGGGCAAAGAAAAATTTTGCTTTCCAAATGCAGATTTGTTGCAGGCACAAAATGGGCACGTAGGCACTGAGAAACTCTAGACAAGGACCATCAATTCATTTCCAGCCTTACTCAGTCTCTCTCCATGACTTGAGCTGAGTCACTTCATCTGCCAGTGTTTCATAAACAGGGAACATTTCACATATATACCCAGAGTCTTTCACTATACTTGCACTATGCCCAGATCTCAGATGAAACCTCAAGGAACCATAAAAAAATTTTTAAAATGGCACAAACCTGCATTATTTTGTAGTGCTGCCATAAAATTATTTTTAAGAACTACTAAGAACTTGCACATATTAGTTTTAATAAGTGAAAATAGGTTTTCCAGTAGCATGGGGAAGACTGAATGCATTTGAACGATGAATCTGGCTGTGTCGAAACTGCGGAGCCCTGCTGCTCCCAGTGCTGCCAACAGACAGCAAGGAGAAGTAACAAATGATGCCACTTCTTTCTCAACACCAACTATCTCATTGTTTTGTGTAACTTTTCTCTTTGACAGTTTTGGTTTTCCAGACTAGAGAGGACCTCTATTTTTTTCATTTGTTAGCTGTTTGGATTTTTTTTTTTAAGGGCTATCTACTGCCCCAGACAGCTCTGCTCAGAGCCAGCTCCAGATAATAATATCACTATTTCTCTCTTCCTATACAATCCACTAGACATATAGATTTACTGGGATTCCATTTGGCTGGAAGCTCATTATGCAGTGTTTCCTGTAGCTCCTGTGTAGGACACATTCCAGACAACAGATAAAAATATCTGTACCACCCTTTGTTTTTCAATTCATTGATACTGCTGTAAAAACAAGAAAAGGGAAAACTTCAAGAATCCTCAAGAATTCATTATTAACCCAGAGAAAATAAAATTCAGTTCTGGAAGCACCAAATCAATAAAAGAAACTTCCCAGGTGGAGTATGGGGGGAAAAAAAAAAAAAGTGCAGAGCTCTGAAGACCAATAGGCAATGAAGGAATACTTGCATTTTGATCAAGGAGGACCAAAGAAACTATACTTACTGTTTTTCCGGACAGAGACTTTCACAGACTTCACTGAAATCTGCTGGTATGCAGAGAATGTTGTTAGAAAAGCACCCAGAGTCTCCCACCCTCAAAATCTGCAAGATGCTTTCAATCAGATCTGGATACCGAAGCCATTTCTACTTGAATATCAAAAAGTGTCAAGAGAGAATTCTCCTATCCATTCCTGCCCATTTCATAGTCAAGCTTATCTCATAGCTAATAACTTCTTCATCCTTTACTACCTCCTAAACTTATTATATTGCTTCAACTCCTATTTTCACTCATTTTGCTACTTCTGATTTGTTGGTTCCTAGACCCTTTCTCCAGTCACCATCTTCTCAGAAATCAAATTTCCTTCAAACATTTCTTATTCTTCCTCCCATAAGCAGTTGTGCTTTATGTCATCACCTAGGCATGATTTAGACTGGAGGCTCTACAGTGCAAAGAGCAGGCCTTATTTATGTTTGTGAATCCTTGTCCAACTTTATGCTGCTGTATAAATGTTTAATAGGCACTAATGCATTTGCTGGAACAAGCTGTGTCCTAATGGTGAGACTGTTTGGATACAATCCTTGCTGACTGTCAGAAGCTTCTGGAATTAAAAAAAAAAAAAAGCCATTGTTTGGTGACACTGCAGTTTCAAAGCTAAAAGGTACAAGAGCTGAAGTGGTCTAACGAACCATCATAGCACTGGTAATGGTCCTATCTACTCTTTCCATGTAGCACTCAGCTATAACCACTGCACATCATCTCCTTTATGTTATCTACCTCAAAACCTCCACATGAACCAAATTGTAAACAATTATTTCAAATCTGAGGTTTTCTCTTTAATGTTGGCTGAAGAGTCTCAGTGGTTGTGTCCATTTTTCAGATCACTCTTGGCAGGATTTTTCTCTGGGTTTGAGTGTATCATGTCCTCTGTAGAATTAATTATGAAATAGAAACCCCAGTGGCAGATCAGATGTATAGTTTTTATTTCACAGACCAAACAGGAGCTGAGTGATTCATCACTGACACCACGCAAGCAGTGAATGCTCAAGCAAATAGAGAATGTATGATGTCTTGGCCTCAGGGCCAATGAATAAAATATGGTGATGCTAATGGAGAAAATCCAGCAAGGCACCAGAAGCATCAGGCCTTCATGTCATCTAGCCTCAGGTTAACGCTCGTGGAGACCAACCACACCACAAATTTCCACAACCTGTACAAAGAGAAATCTTTGGGGTTTGTTCTCTCTCTATCAAGTTGCTCCTAATGGTGAAGCTGGTGACACAAGTCTTATCCCATAATATCAACAGTTTGTGCACTGTTGACATGAAATCCAGGGATGTAAAGAATCACTGCTGTGGTGTGTTCATAGGGGTTCTAAAACAAGGAGTGCTGGATGGCGCTCATCCAGCCATCTACCTCCAACAGTGAATCCTACAGTCAGGATCTCTTTCATCTTAATAGAGTTTTAGTGAAAGAGCAGTCTTGATATTTTATCTATGAAAGTGATTTGACTAAGTGATGAATTGAGAAGGTTTTCACAATTGTCAGTGTGAATTAGGAAAAAAAAGGAGCTATATCTGATGGAAGCAAGTCTAAAATTAAGAAAAAAGCAACTATTAGGAAAAAATCCTATTATGGTGAAATCTATTGGACTTTAAACAGCATCTTCAGTGGCATAAAAAAATACTTCACCAATTCAGTCGATTGTCCAAGTAGATTGGACCAAGTAGCACACAAATATATCACAGGAAACACTGTTATATCAGCACAGCAGTAAAACAAATGAGCTAAGAACTCATCTCATTTTCAGAATTGTGCATGACAGTACTTCAGTACTAGTCAAAATTTATTTACCTGCAAACAACATAATTTTCAGAGTTCACATTTGGTGTATATTAATATTTCTTTGGCAGGAAATGTATCCACTATTTATCAAGTGAGAAGTATCACAATTCTGAAGGGGGGGGCAGGGAGGGGCAAGGCTACTTAGTGCCAACAAGCTAGGGACAAAGACTTTCAGAAAGATCAGAAGAGAAAGATGTTAGAAAGTCTGTCCCTTTATGACTGGAAGCTGAACCCTTTACAGAAACTCCCACTCAGTTGCAAGTGTTCAGCTCACATGAAAAATAAAACAAAACCAAGAAACATCACCAAACCTTGGTCACGGCTCTCTACCTATTGTAAATGGTGTACAGAACATTTCCTCTTAAGATACAATCATTTTCATGAACTTTTCAGCTCATCAAATACCAGAGCTCACATGTGACAGGATTTTCACATGAAAGCTGTGTTCCAGAAGGCCAATCCACTAAAATGGGGATGGGACCTTTAAAACAGGCTACATTAAAACCCCACTCTTTTTCTACCTGCAGAGACCAGCAGAAAAAATAAAAACCCAATCTAAACACTTTTAAGCAGAAGACTGTAACTCTGTTGGTGAAGTCCTCATTGTTTGAGAAACATTATTTTCAAATTAAAACAACTGTTGTATCACCAACTAGACAAGTTGTACAATGCCTTCATGCTTAATGACAACTAATTTGAAGCAAAGAGGAGAAAGCAGAGATATGTTAGCTGATTTATTTTGCCTCTAAAGAACACAGCTTCAAGAACTTGAACAAATAATCAAAAGACCAGTTAACTGAGTTAACTAATCTTAACTGAGTTAACTAATCTTACATGACTAGTTCAGAGCTCATAGCTTATAGGAGCTGCAGACCTGTTGCTGAATGCCCCCCTCCCCACCCCTCCCATGCTGGATTTGTCAAGGAATCCTGATGTAATTCACAAAAAAATGTATCTGCAGAAACCTTAAAACTTTTTTCATAGACATCTGGCTTTGCCTCTAGTCCCTTTAAAATGTAACAAGCTTTTACTAAGATGCAATTAGAACAAATTGCCTTCATTCTAGCACTGAACAGATTTATGATACTTTGTATATTCACAAGAGAGTCACATCTTCAAAAGGTTTCAAGGATGAACTCCTAAGCCTCAAGGACTAAAAAGTCAAGCTAGGCATTTAGATTAAAAAATAATAAATAAATGCATTTAGAGACTTTCCTGTTTTCAGCTGGGATAGAGTCAGTTTTCTTCCTGGTAGCTGGTAATGTTTTGGATTTAGGATGAGAATAATGTTGATAACACATTGATATTTCAGTTGTTCCTGAGCAGTGTTTACATTAAGACAAGGACTTTTCAGCTTCTCATATTGCCCTGCCAGTGGCAGCTGAGAGTGCACAACAGGCTGGGAGGGGACACAGCAAGGACAGCTGACCCAAACTGGCTAAAGGTATATTCCATATATGACATGACATCATGATGAACAAAAGAACTGGGGGTAGATGGCCAGGAAGGTGGATCATTGCTCCAGAACTGGCCAGACATTGGTCAGCTGGTGATGAGCAATAGCACTGTGCATCACTTGTTTTGTATTTCTTTTATCACTACTACTATTTCCACCTCCTTTTCTGTCCTATTAAACTGTCTTTAAACCCATGAGTTTTACCTTTTTTCCGATTCGCTCACCCATCCCACTGTGGGAGAGTGAGCAAAAGGCTATGTGGTGTTTAGCTGCCTACTGGGTTAAACCACAACAGAGACAAAAGCCTATTGTATACCACTCTTCCAGGAAAACCCATGGGTGGCTGAAAATTACTTGGGAAAACTTTGCATAAATTAATTCTGAATCATTCTCTGTTCCTTCTTCCACACTGAAAAGAGAGGTCTATGGAGGGAGAAAAGCATTGGCAAGTTCATGCAGGGTCAGAGAATATCTGGCTTTCCAAATGCAGAACTAGAAAATATTCATGGTTCTTGGGACACTGAAAGGGAAAACCAGCCCATGTCTCATTGAGAGTCTGGGGTACCATCAGCTCCAGCTAAAAGGGGGTGGGAGCACATTTGGAAAGTACATTGGGGAGTACCAATTGCAGCAGTCAAAACTTATGTGGTGTGACAATTCAAAGGAACCACTTCCTAGCCTCTGCTCAAAAGGAGAAAACAAACAAACAAAAAAAACACAACAAAACAAAACCCAAACCAAACCAAACAAACAAACACACACCTCCACAAAAAAAAAATGGGCCCCACTGTTCCTCAGCATACATTGCTTTCTTTGCTAGCAAGCAGACACCATCAAGCTGACATCTAGAGTTCATTAGAAAAGGCAGAATTTTACTCAGGAATTCTGCAGCATCCTATAGAATTAAAGACATGAACAACTAGGCTACATAGTTCTTTCCATTGGTTCAGAAAAAAACCACAAATATCATGCCATATTATGGGATTTTACAGTAACAGTTTTAGAAAAACACTATTTATTCTTAACTTTGCAATCATACGTTAACAATTATCACCACAAAAGCTATTTCAGTTCTCCCAAGTTATACAACAAACTAGACAGCAGGGACAGCTTTGAATTTTTGAACATCAGGTTCTTATTTACTATGTTATCCTATTTTTAGGTCAAAATTTTACACATCTGCTGAAAGCACTTTCTCCATGTCAGGCAATTCTCTTGGTAAAACTGCTTCAGGTACCAGGCTGCTGAGGAGGAGCAGTACAACCTTGATTTAGTGCTTAATTAGAGAATAAGAGCTTTTTACAGAGTGCTAGGATCACTCACAAGACTCATCAAGGGAAGAACACAGTGCTTCCGTTATGCCATGCTATTTGTCCAGGAGTGATAACTGAGTTAGGGTGGAACTTTGGGGTTATTATCATACTAATTAACAGACACTGACCGTGATACTGAAGTCTGTGTAGACCTGCTATTAAATAGCTCTGTTCATGTTTTGGAGCCTTTGAAACCAAGTGTTTTATATGATTCTATGATTATTCATTACCAGGCAGCTCAATCTAGAACATCACTTGCCACAGTCAGTAGAAGCAGGATGGCTACTGCTATATATGCATTAACCTGAATTCTCAAGCTTAGTTCTGATTCAATGCAACTTTCTGAAGGAGTCTTTCTTATTGTTTTTAAAATACTGCACTCAAAAATCAAGGATGTAGTTGTCTTCTGCCAACAGTTTTGAAATTCACCTTTCTGAAAGTTTTCTTACTGCATTTGAGATGAATACCAGGGAGAGTAACAGAGCATAAAGTACATACCTTTGACAGAGCTTGGAGAAAGAGAAGCCACAGCTCTACAGGTATGTTCTGGCTTCTTCCTGGAGAAGTAAAAAGCTGTGTTATAGAATGCAATAATCTAATGCAGCTATTAGAAAAATGAACTATAAAATATTCTGTCGGTCTAAAATGAAAGACCACCATTGTGAGGTCTGCTAGAAAATTTGACAATTATTTGTAGCTCATGTACTTCAACTAGTACTGTATCTTTTAAAGCTAAGTCACCATCTGTCCATGAAGCAGTTTTTATGAGGGAAAAGCCTCCATGTCTATATGAAACCCAAGGCAACATCATCTCTGTTTATTATTCCGTAGAGAGAAGCCGTGCCAAACTTCCTGCAACACCCACTTTAGCTGCTGAAATCCAGAGAACTGAATGTGCTGCTGTTAGCATTTGGAGACAGGAATATGTTTTGATCTAATACACCAAACACAGGCTAGCTTGGTGACAAGAAAGTACTAGAATCCACAGCAGGTTAAAATAGAGCCAAATAGAAAACACTGTACACAACTCATATAGAGTAACTTCTACTCACCATCTTTGAAAATTTTCAAGAGTGTTCTAAACAGCCTAAAAATACCACTGACGTGGATAAAGAGTTAATTTCTAGCTTGTCGCATAAATGACAGCTTGACTGATGCATACAAATGTTCTAACACTATTCTTACTATGTCATGCTTAATACAAAGTTACATGTGAGTCAGGACTAGGACAAAAGTTCTCACGTACACAGAAATCTGCTTTACAACTTTGGCCATCATGATTTAGTCAAGTGCCTTCCTACTTGCCCAGGACACAGCCTCTTGATACCCATAGGTAGGGATACAATGGGCATGCCACAGAGCCAGTTGCTGCTGCTTCTCTATCCTGCAGGCTCTCGCTACCTCTTCCCGCCTGAAGAGATTGGCCTTTGCCTGTTTTTTCTTGCAGGTCTCCTTAAGAATCAATTGGAAGGCCAGCTGCCCAGAAAGACAGATCTGCAAATGCTGTTTAGAGTATTTCAGTGAGATCTAAGCACTGTAGATCTTGTCTGACCATCTCTGATCAAGGTTAAATGTGGATTCTTCTCACCTCATTAAAGCTATATAGGGGGAACTCAACCTGCCAATCTCACCACCTGCAATATGCACATAACAGGTGATAGCAGATGGGAAATTCCATTCTCTGCTGCTGCCACTAAAAACAAATTATTAGAAATACCAGCAACCACAAGAATTCAACTCCATACTCTCCAGTGTGAATGATCAAAGCAGGACCATGCTCCAAAGCTGTCTTCTGTCCTGTGCTACAGAGCTTCACCACGGGTAAAGCTCAGTTTCATATCATTGTATTTGGATAAGGGAACATTAATGCCTTTTGTGTACTCCTGCTGAAAAAGGGTCTGTTCACAGTAGAGAAGACGGTGCTTTTTGAAACTGACAAGTTCCTCCCTGCTTCTTTGTTTGCTGCTCAATTGGTAGATCAGTAGGTATGTCTGGATGGGGAAAATACAACAGCTTCTCCCCAGTGGGAAGGTCATGGTAGGATGAGAACTATCTGTTCAGCTGGATCTGTCATGTCCAAACTTCCCTTTCTCATCCTGGAAGCTTTATGTGTGAGTCAGGACAGCTGTAGTACTGAAGCAAAACAGAAAAAAAAAAACCTCTCTCCAACACACCTTCTTTCACTAGTAAGGGTTCCTGCCTACTCCGGCAGGTAACCCCCCACATCAACTATAAATCTATCATCCTGTGCAGCAGAAGCCCTTCTGGGGAGCTGTTCTACACATGATGCACAGCACACCACCATTTTTCTATCCTACTCTTCTGTCACAGTTTAGGGCTAGGGCAGCCCCTCAGACCTACAACAGCCGCTCTCTGTTAACCCCCCTCCCTCCCCAAAGGGGAAGAGAAAGGGAATGAAGGAGAGAGACTCGGTGATTAGAAAAGGAGACTAGA
>JANHGN010009078.1:0-18630 GCA_024605025.1 Megaceryle maxima
CCCCCCGTGCCCCTCCCCCCACCTGCCCTTAGACCTAAGTACAAGTAAGAAAATCATATTCAAACTCTATCAAGAGAATAAGCACCAGTTTGCCTTGGTGTTTGGTGTGATAGCCTGCTCTAGACAAGAATCTCTTGTGCATAGTGTACATGTTTAATTACTGCAAGCATCTCTTCCCGTGCTGGATACAGCTACCTGCAAATTTGGGAAATGAGAAGATCATGGCTTAGTACCCTGCACTCGCAGCCTACACCAGTCAGGAGCAGGACCCAGACATCCTTACAGTGAGACAGAGTACTTCACTACTGAAAAAAGTATCTGTTTCATTTTGCCAAACAGTGGAGCAATTATCTTTTGCAATCTCTGAGAATAATTTAAAAATGTTCTCTTCAGTATCATCATTGAATTCAAACTGTAATTTTTTTTTTTTTAAATCCACTGTCATTCTTCTTTCTAGCTCTAATCATCTGGATTGTATCCATACCATGAAGCAGAATTGTGACAAGAAAGCAATCACCCCAGAGATTTCCCTGAAATTTTCTTTCTTATTGGGTTGGAAATGCCTCAGCTTCCTGCATCATATTTTGCACATAACTGGGGGCAGTACTGTAATTATTTAATTGGGTTGTCACACCACAGGATCTTATGGTGCTAGGTGCTGTACATAAATTTAGGCAAAAAAATAGTTCCCATGCAAAAGAAATGAATACTTAAGGGTGAGATTAAAAAAAAAAAAAAACAGAGAAAGAGATTAAAAAAAGGTGTTGCACTGTAAGCATGAATCTCTAATTATATAGCAAAAAAAAGAAATAGCATCTGTGAAATTCCAGAACTTTCCAGGCTGTTATTGATAAACATGTCTTTTATGTCATGTAACCTCTCTGTCCCTTATTTACTCATTGGTAGAATGGAAATAATACAGGTTCCTCATAAGGAATGATTAAATGTTCATAGTGCTTTGCAATCATTTGATTGACAATGTGGCTGTGGAACACTATTGCTAGGGACAAACTGTGAAATATTTATAGCTGATACAGTGTTGACTAAGCTCATCTTTTCTGTTTTTAAAGTTTTAACTAAGCAATGCTTAATGAAATTTGCTAGACTAACTGCTCATGTTGTCTCTGCTGGTAATGCAAAAGCAAATGGCTGTAAGTACGGTACCCTGAAGGCAGACATTAGGAGTTTCTCTGTTGAATCCAGCAGAGAAGTTTCTTGCATCTCCGTTGAATGCCATCATGCTGTGATTAGTTAATCATTAAGTACATAGTGCTTTTAATTAACTGCCAACTCTGCTTGGGCATCTGTTCTGAAAATCACATCCGATCATGCTTTTCCCAGTCTGTGGCTATGGAGCTCTTCAATAATACAGTTGTTGCTCCATTCTCCAGCTCTCTCTGCTGCAAGACAGCTCAAGTCCAGACTGTCCTACATGAAATGAAATATAAATTATCTATTCTTCCAAGGGAATAAAAGTAAATTGGAATTAAACAAACTTGTTTGCCTCAATAGGTAATAAATGCTGCTATTAAAAAGTGGATCAGGCAAATTAACATTTTCTTCTGGAAGAAGAGGCTGGAAGAATATTTTTCTTCTTCAGTATCAGCACACAATTTTATCAATTAACCAATTTTTTTTTAATGATTTCTATTTTATAAGGCACAGAGAGACTGATAATATATACACCAGATTCTGCAAAATATTTCATTTGACTTAAAGTGAGAGAAAAACACACAGTGCAAACATTCCTTTACAAACACTGCTTTTCTCCATCTACATAGCTCAATCTCTGCTGGCTTCAAAAAACTCCATTTTAAGTTATTTTAAAATAAACTCCAACACCTTTGGAGCATATACCTGGGTAAATAATAAGATTATTTAAGATAAGATATCTTAGGTAGCACGTTCTGTTTGAAACATGATAGCAAAGAAGCAACATTAGAGCAAGGAGAACACACAGTGAAGCTGGTAGCAGACAAGGCACCTTCTGCTGGTACTGTCAATCTGGTGGAAAAGCAAGTCAAACAAGAGAGGATGACTGTGGTCACTTGATGGCATAAAATGAAGTAAGGGCAGACACCTAGATCAGGAGGGGCACTGATCATGTGACATCTTATTAGCAGTTTCAGAAAGCCTAAGAATTTACTGGGTCCTGCTCTGTTCTCCAGCCTAAGCACAGAGGGGTGGACCCCTTGAGAGGTCTGGCCTGCCCTAGAACCATCTGACTTGGCAGGGTAGCGATAGAGCAGCAGGTGTTTTATGGCATGAGAAGTAGCTGTGCCAGCACGCGCCTGCACCATTACCACGACCGGCGCTGGTACAGCCAGGAAGCAACAGCTCTCCAGTTCTGGAACCCCTAATGCAAGAAGGATATGGATGTGCTGGAATGTGTCCAGAGAAGGGCCACAAGGATGATCAAGGGGCTGGAGCAACTCTCCTATGAGGACAGACTGAGAGTTGGGATTGTTCAGTCTGGAGAAGAGAAGTCTCTGGGGAGACCTTATTGTGGCCTTCCAGTATCTTAAAGGGGCCTACAAGAAAGTTGGGGAGGGACTTTTTAGGCTGTCAGGCAGTGATAGGACTAGAGGGAATGGATTAAAACTAGAGAGAGGTTGATTCAAGTTAGACATTAGGAAGAATTTCTTCACCATGAGAGTGGTGAGACACTGGAACAGGTTACCCAGAGAGGTGGTGGAGGCCCCATCCTTGGAAGTTTTTAAGACCAGGCTGGATGGTGCTCTGAGCAACCTGCTCTAGTGTCCCTGCCATTGGCAGGGGGGCTGGAACTAGATGATCTTTAAGGTCCCTTCCAACCCTGACAATTCTATGATTCTATGTTCCAGGTTAGATGCTTGGTGACACTGCATGTGTGTGGGCCATGTAAAGGTTCCCAGATATATGGCAACGCACAGGAAAAAGCTGGAAGAATGGTTATATGACTCTTCCTACTCAAAACTTTTTTGTATGAGGACATGTAGAAACCCATCATAGAAACCCAGTATAGAGGAACACAGTACAGCAACCTCCCTGCTGTCACTCCCACACTACTATGTGCCACTTCAAACCCTCTGTCTCTGAGCTGTTACGCATCACGTACAAATCCGGGCTAGCAAGAAGGCAGAATTCTTAAAGTGCCCATTATTTCTATGTAGAAATGTATGTCAAGGAAAAGGACACTCTTTGTCAAGTACTGAGAATAGAGAAGAATAAACCAGGATTAAGTTTTAAACTCACAGTTCTTTAAAGAGTGGAGCTAGGAAACTCATATGAGCCTTGAAAGATAGAATAAAACATTACAGTTAAACAATAGGCAGTCTATAATAGATAAGCATGTAATGATTAGGTTAATGTAACGCTCACTGTCAGATAGACATTTTACATAATAACCCTTCTTCAGCAAGTTCAAAGTAATTCTCTTGTTTTCTTTAAAAATTCCACTGTGGATGTCAAGATGTGCTGGCACACAGAAAAGAGGCATTTCGTAACTATCTAAAAACATGCATTTCTAATTCTTTCTATACTGAACTACACCAAGGGCAGCACTTTTATATATGGAGTTCAAGGTATTCCTGGGAACAAGCTGTTTTCTGATGACATCATAAGAACACTGTCACTCAGGCAACAACTTGCTACTATGGCAACCATAGCTTTTACAGATGCTGAACGTCAGTGAGGTTAAAACCACTATTTGGAGATTTGCTAGTTAAAAGTTTGCCAATATTTGATGCAAGAAGCTACAAGAAGTCCATTGCAGATGCACAGCATTGTGCAGTTATCTACCCATTCCTGGGAAGCTGAGAACAGTCAGTTTTATCTTCCAGCCAAGAAGTTCCTGGGGTATTCACTCTATCAGATACATCCTTAAATGCTACTACAGCTAGAAATAGGCCTGACTATTAACTTTATGATTTGGGGGCAGCTGGAAGAAAAGGACTGCTGCCTCCTCTAAAAAAGGCCCTGTGAATGTATAAATTTGGGGATCTAGAGTTAGAATATTCTCAGAGATCACATGCACTGTGAAGATAGTCTGGTATTGTATGAAGACATGTCTTTGGAAAAGAAGTGGGTTTTTTTTCCCCCTCTGGCTGCAAAGAATTATAGGATAAGAGATAAAAACATGTGGTTTTGCAAGCAACTGCTATCTATGCTAAGATTACTGTCAGATGAAATCAGTCAGTTGCGAAATGTTTTAAAACTAAAACTAAAAGCTATGTTTTTCTGTTCCAAACCTTTATGCATTTTACTAACTGTAGTCTGTAGAATGTTGTCAAATTAAAGATATCAACCAGTCCAGTAACCTGCCCTCTGCAGGACATTAGACAACTTCCTCATTTTAATCACAGATTTGTTGAGCTGGTTTTGTCCCCAACAGCAGAGGCTTGCAGTTAACATTCCCAGTAAATCATATTTCCTCTATTGGAAAGGATCATAAACATAATCCAGTCTTAAACTTGACTGATTATCAGCAGACTATTTTTCCATTTTGCAGCATCAAACTTTAACTCACTTAGGTCCTCCAGGAGTTGTACTGCCTGCCAGGCTGGGGAGCTGCTGGAGGTAGCCTGGCATGGGGAGGAAAATCTGAAAGGGGAGAGGGGTTCACAGATTTACCCTTGGAGCTTACACCTTACAGTGAACCTCCTCAACTAAAACTGCAATAAAAATGAAACTTGAATGTGTGTGTTAAAAATTCAAACCCTATAAACTATATTATTTATAATGTGTTTGCTGCCACTTTTGAACTCCCTGGCCACTACTCACAGTCCACAGTCTCAGAGAAACAGCTAAAGCCAAATTGTAACACTTATTTGTGAGGTGGTCTCGACAATGTTGCAACAGCAAGCTTTGAGAACTGCTACTGTTCTGGGTCTGTATGTAAGCCCAGGACAATGAAGACAACGTGCTTTCAATACAAGCACTTCCTGCACTTCTGTGTTTGTTTTTTTTTCCATATGTATCCTACCGGGCATTTTGTAGTGCTCAGGACATTTCTTCTTCAGTCCAGGAGACGATTAAGGCCATTGCTGATTTTCAATTCCACAAGTTATCCAGCAATCCTGGCTCCTATTGGCAGCGAAGCACCCTCTCCATGCAATTCTCCCCATCATCTGCGAGAAAAGAGATGTGGAAGAGGCCAATTACCTTTTGGAGAGAAGGAAATTACCTGCTTATAATTGAGTTCTCTGAGCATGGTGTCCGCTATTAAGAGCCACACTCATCCTCCCACCTCCCCCTGAGAGCTGGGGTTTTATTCCTATTTAAGTTCTAATTATTATAATTAGTCTGAAAAGGATTTGGGAGTTAGGGGCTATGATATGCCATATAGACCCCTCAAGGCATCTTTTTGTACTAACTCATTATGACCAGTTCTAAACTTTACCATTTAATCTAGTCATTCAGTACCCAAGGTCACAACAGCTGAGACCCCCTGAGCATCAATCCATAGAGACTCCCACCTTCAGAGAACTACAATTAAAAGGTAAATAATTCCCTTGCTGCCTTCTCTGTGAGGCAATGGTATAAGTCAGAGAACAGAATCCAACCTCAGCCTAATTACTACTTCAGTAATTTACACAGTTGCAATGAAAAAGTTTGCAAATGCTTTTTCATTGATCAGAACACAAGGCCAGCTACAGTTCATTTCAGACTGGATTTGACCAGACTCAGGCTTACAACAGTCAAGCTAAAAACTTTGTCACTCAAACTCCAAGAAATTCTGAAGAGCTACACTCCAAGAAAGTCAAATCATCACCGCATTTAAGTCATGGAAACAGTATTTTTCAGCACACTAATTAAAGATGCAATCCTTTTCTTTCCTTATTCCATCACAAAACTCCTGTTGAATCATTATAGTACAAGTTTTCAATTATTTGAATGAGGCTGTGCATAAAAGGACTTGAAACACGCAAAGCTGAATTAAATATGAGCAAGTACAAATCCTAAAAAATACCATCACCCAAGTTGACAGATTCCAACAAATTCAATGGATGCTGGTATTTTCCTGAATGACAGCAGCCTCCAGGCTCGACAACTGTAAAGCAAAGATTTGAATTTCACAGGAAAGAGCATGAAATGGTATTAAGCAAAATAGTTTGTTACAGTGCCAGCAGCTGAAGTCCAGTGCACAGTGTCACTGCATGGAGAAGGAGGCAGTTTCAAATCCTTCTGTTGCTGACTTTTTTTGAATGATAAGTGAACTACATTTGCAAATCAGAAAAATGCACCCACATTTCTACCAACAAAATACACTGTGCAACAATGTAATACTTGCTAATTATACATGCCATTAACCACAAGTTTTATTAAATTTCTAGTGAAAAAGTGGCTGGCTCTTTGAATCAGAATTTAGAAAGTGTAAGTAATAATGAATACCAATTTCTAGATAAATAAACCAAAGTTAATTACATAAAAAAATATATTGGTAAACAAACTGTTTTCTAGATATGCCTTTTTAATGAGCAGATCACAACTTAGTACATGTTATTCTAAATCTATTACAATGCAGCCTGTCAAAATTCCATACCGGTTTGGTAGTAAATACTAACATCACACTTGACAATTTCACAACTTTAAATATTTGATTGTAAGTGCACCCAGAGGAAGGGAGAAAAAAACAAAACAAACCAAAAAGCAGCTGTATCTGTTCTCATTTTCTGCTAGAACTCCGACTGCCAATTCTTCAGCCTGAAAGCAATCTGAATCTCTACCCTGGGATTGTAGGTGTAGCAGCTTCAGCACTGTCCCTATAGCAGCTTCACCATGCCCTCCTATGGCACCATAGGTAATCCTTGCTATGAAGCAGGGTTCACAAGATGAATTCTCTTTCTCCCAGCTGACATCAGCATCACACTAGGGACCAATATGAAGAAGTTTGCACTGTTACTGTCTGAGATCCATGTTTGCAGGTGTCAAATGTACTTCAATTTCTAATGTTGTTGGGTCAGAAACAGCCTTCTAATTTTCCTAAATTAAATTACAGGCTACTGTCATATTTGTAGCCAAGTACATTCACTGCCAAAACAGTATTTCAGCTGGTGCTGTTTCTTCCTCTAAGAAAATAAAGTGGGTGAGAAAGTTGAGAGGCAAGAGTAGGTCAAATACCAATACCTGAATCGGGACATCAGGATGCTCTTGTAATTGTTGAAATGGCTGAGGGCCCATATAAGAATTGTGGCAAGACTGAAGATTAGTCCTAGCTATCGTGTTATCTACAGTTCCAGAAAGTCAGTTTTTATCAGTGGCCATGCAGCTTTAACTACATTGTCAGAGGCGTACAGACCTCCAGGGGCATCATTTAGGAGAGAAAACACTTGTTTCCACCCACAGACCTATAGACTGAGAAAGCTGTATGTCATGGGCTGCGCAAAGCTTTCCAGCACCAAAGGCAAACATTAAGTTCCCCCCCTAAAAGGATGAGAAACAAAATAATTTATTTTGTATTTACCACTGGCAGTAGCAAAATTCCACACAAGGTTGGGGGAGTGTGGGAAGATGCACAGCACTCTCTTGAATCTCCAAGTTGATTCCCTCCTCCTGCTAAGGAGGCTGACCTTGAGGAATTCAAACCCCAGTGATGGTGGTTAAAAGACGTACAGGCAAGAACCAAGCTGCCCTCTGTGTGGGATATAACACCATGACCCCCAGCCCCTTCAAGACAACACTTTCCTTCTCCTCTTCCACCACCAATGTCCAGAGAGATGTTTGCTCCACCTGCCCAACTCCCAACCACACTCCCACCCTCTCCCCTCCAGAAGGAAGGCACAAATCCCTTCAGATAACTTTCCCTCTTCTGATCTCATCTCAAGATGTAGAACCTATTCTTCTCCCAAGACAGGCTTGTGCTGACACAACAGCCAGCCCAGTCCAACCCTACCTGCCTCCATTCTCCCCCTCTAAACAGCACCAAAGTCATGAGCTTGTGAGGATAGGAGGAGAGCATGGGCTCCCTTTACCCAGCCCAGCTCTGGTGGGAAGCCAGGCTGAACACACACCACTGAGTCCCAGCTCTCTCAAGCACCTGAGTTCTATAGGGAACACCTTGACCATGCCCATCTTCTGGATACAGCACACTGTGACTTGATGTCACACTGTGACACCCAAGTGTGCTCTGGGTACAGCACACTTCAGTGACTGCTTGGAAGCAAAGGGCTATTTCCCTCCAGGAGAAGTTGCATGTGAAATGCCCAGAAGATGCATAGGACTCAAGCGGACTATAATTATAAATTAAAGGGGAAAATTAAGGTGCCAAGTCTTTGATTTGTATTCCTGGCAGTGAACTGTCAATGATATGGGAAGCTGCATTTTTGGTTTTGGTTGGTTTTTTTTTTTTTTTCCCATATGTAGCTTTTACAGAAGGTTTTACTTTAAATCAGAAGGCAAACCCAGAGAAAAATATTCCTATGGAAGCTTGTTTATAGTATATTCTCCCAAGCTTCACCCCCTATTGTACTGAAAGGTCACCTCAAGCAGAACTGCACAGATTCACTCCCAGGTCATTTTGTGAAGTGTTAAGAAGAATCTATAGCATGTAATATTGTAAAAATACTGGCTTCCTCTAACAGCATGGTTAAATTCACATTTAATAACAAATACATGATATAATGTCTCGGGCCTGATATCTACCATATCCTATAATCATAACAAGCCACCAGTCTTGCCCATAAAGCTGCTCTCAGTACATTGTATCCCACAACCATTAGTTCATTGCTCTTCCAATAGCTCTGGAAAAGGCCTGTTGCTATCGATCTCTACATCCCACTGGAAGCACTTGCCTTCGCACTACTCTTGTTTCATCAAGCTATTAGATGACCTGAAGTCCCTGGGAGCCCCAGATTAGCAAATCCAGCCTTTTGCACAAGTTTTTTATTCCCGATGTTCCACCTTCTGAGAGATGGTTGTAGGTGAATGATTTTTTGACTGTATCAAAAGATGTATTGGTTCAATCTAATGCATTTCTGCAGTCACATTCGTTCCGCTCCACACATAGCTACCACATGTGAACACCACTAACATGCCTTCCTTCTCCTTGTGACCTCTAGTAGCCAAACCCTCCTCAAAACTGATGTCATCATGAATGTGCGGCTCTGAATTCAGAGCTGCCCAACAGCATTCAGGGATGGAAGCACCCACAGAAGGGCTCCTTACACCTCTGTGTTGCAATCTGCCTCAGAGTTGCTATGACTTCCCACACATCTTGCTATCTCTTTTGTCCCTTGATTTACCCTTTTGGAGGTTACTTACATAAGTAGTGATTGCAGCACTTAAAGATCCTGAAATGGAAGTAAATTAAAGCTCTACAAGGAACACAGGCAAACATAGCAAAGAGCATCACTGACTGGGCACAAAAGAAGCTGCAAATTCTGCTTTTGGAAGGGAGGACTACCCTCCTACACCTCTTCCACACAGAAAGTTGAGATTTTTTTTATTTTTCCTCTAGTCAATGAGGGCTCAGCTCTGACACAAAAATTGCCTGTGCTGTACCTTGGGTCCCAGCTACGTTTGTAAGAAGTTTCCAAAGCTTGCCATTTGTGGTCTGCTCTGAACATGCAGAGATTAAATATAAGCCACCCTGAGCACATATATAACTTCACATTTGTGCAATTTTTAAAACCTCTCTGAAAATAGGACTCTAAAAATGCAGAAAATGACACTTTTATCATGGTCAGCAGCTATGTGCTATTTTATAAACACCAAACCACAGGTAGGAAAGCAAATCTGTTATGTACCCCATGGTAGAGAAGACATTCTTCCATCAAAATACTGTTTTATGGTGATTCAGCTGCAGACAAGGAGATAATACATTTATCTGATTGTATAAACACTAAGTGAAAAAATTGCTTCCAGGAAGGATGCTGAGTAGACAAAGCAGCTGCAATGTTAATTTATTTTGAAAAAAAATTTTAATGTAGTACATACCCTGAAGACTTTTACAGCCCCTCAAGTTTTCAGTGAGAAAAATGCACACTGGGAACCTTTATGAGGCAACAGAAACAGAAATGCTGGTGCTTGAATCATTCCCTGTTAAAAATGTTTTTCCACAGTGAACAGTTTTACAGTTGTGCTCAACTGAATGCCTCTGCTCTGGTCACTAGAACACGGTTAAGCTATTGCCCCTGTTGGAGCAAGCTGGCCTTGCCCTGCTACAGCAGGTACTTCTCCATTAACACTTTCTGTCTGGTTGCCAGGACATCGTTCCATTGCATGACACAGTAAAACACAGTTTGTTTATTTTGAATTCTCTAACTATCTACCACCCTGTTTAAAATCAACCATCAGTATATATTGTCACATAGGACTGCTGATATTAAATTTAGGATAACAATGTGATCATTAATTAGGTAGCATCACTACCATTCACTTGCCATTCACCACCATCAGGACCTATTTTCAGCAGCAGCGCAATTACCTTTGAAATTAGCATCCTTCTCACCTTTATGAAATCTGTCTGCCATGAGTTAGAAGACTGTAGTCAGGGATGCTACAGGCCAGCTGGACAGTAAAAGAGCTAAGACATGGAGAGTCTTCAATACCAGTGAATCATTCCAAGGTGGGAGTGGAAAAAAAATAGCTTTTTTAGCTTTCAACATATAAACAGGAGGGGAAAGAAAAGAAAGGAAGGGAAGGGACTGAATTTCTCATATACATAAATTCTTATGAAAGAGAAGATCTAACTAGCCATAACATGTTTCACATTGTTTTAATTACATTGATTATAGTTACAATGAACTACAAAAAACACAGACAAACCATCATTTTTCTCACAAACATACACAGACTGTCACAAGTAATTACAGAATTCCAAGTTAAGAGTTGTGATACTTCTGTCTTAATATTTAGTTTAACAAAAGTAACAGAGCCCTTGACACTGTAAAGAGCTTGAATGACAACATGGTAAAGCAGAAGGAAAGAAAAAATAAAATATTCCTAGCAAAATAAGCTAAATGTTTACATTTATCATTATTTAAGAAAACAATGCCGCCTCGCATATGTTTTTAAGGACAGACTATAATAAGTAAATGCAGTTTTCACAAGCATAGCACAGCAAAACACAGGCCATCATTTAAAACAAAGCTGCTCATTGGGAACCAGCTTGAATCTTCATCATGACTCCTATTATCCCAGTTTCTAACCACAAAAAAATGTCAAGGATGAACAGTATCTTGTTGGTCTGAGCTGAATCTCATCTATGTAGGCTAGGCTGTGAAGAGTATATTCAAGTGTAAACCACAACAATTAACTTTGTGTATTTACCACTGTGAGAAGTGTTGGTCCTTTGACAACTGCTTCAGAGAATTTCACTTTCTTTCAAATACACAAGTATCACTGATGCCAAGGTTCTAGGGCTATGTTTCCCTATGCCTAAGGAAAGTAAATACTAGAGAAATCAGACTTCTCTTAAAGCTTAACAAGGGTGCGAATTTTAGGGAGTTGCTCTAGTTTTTTCATTCATTTTTGCAAGGATAAGATTTTACAAGGAAATTGTGAGCCAAATCAAAAACCAGGTGCAGAAGAATACAAATCTTGATCCCAAAGAATTTCAGAGATGGTCATGATTAATGTGTAAAACAGGTGCATGAAAACAGAGTATAACTTCAGAAATCATAGGGATTTGGAGACTCGCATGAGAAGAAAGTATGAAGAATGTAAAGGTTTGATTTGCTTTTAAACAACCATTATAGCACCCTCTCCACAAGCAACAGTGAGTAAAGGTCTAGTGAGTTTCCAACATGCACAAACTGAAATTAGATGCCTCAGTTGCCTCCAAACCTAAACCTCTCACTTATTGTCCCTTCTTGGGAAAGATAGCACAAAAAGAATACCATTTCTCCTCTTTGACTAATTCATTTTGGGGGAGATGGACCTAATCTGAATCTTGATTTTCAAAGACCTCAGGTCCTGGTGTCCTTAAGCAGCAGATCTGCAACCCTTGCAACCCTTCCAGTGTATCTGCCCACCTTCTGGCAATGTAAAGAGCAGCACATGAATAAGGGAGGCAGCTTTTAAATGCCTATTTATTCTGCTATCCAATTTAAAATACATACAAATAATGATATGTCTTACACTTATGTTTACCTTGGCTGATACCAGCAAGCTGTTGAGTGCTGCTATGGTATATGTAAAGTATTAAAAATACCTGGGACACCTTACATACATTATGACCACTCAAACCATTCTAGTTTCATGATTCTCAATACCCAGAATGATTTATAACTCTGAAGCAAATCCCTTACTCTCTCTTTTTCCCCATGCCTCACACAAAACAAATTCCTTCTTCACGCACACCAGACCTACTTCAGGATTCTTGACATTTGCCATCTAGACAAGATTTTTTTAGTTATGTAATTAACATATTTCCAATTAATGTAAAGATGAGTCAACATTAAAGTAAAATCATCATGGGGGTGCTGGAAACAAGCAGAAGAACCCCTAGTGCCGTAAACACCCAAACTATGGAGTTAACCTTAAACTTACAAATAAACAGCCCTTATCAGCATGGAAATGAACTGTTTAGATTCATAGACAGTATTTACTATGTCAGTGTGGGATGACCGATTTGGAACCATTAATGTGGGAACACTGAGAAATGGCTTCTGTTAAAAACAACCAACCAACCAAAAGGGCCCCAAACTTTTTAATCCGCATTCCTTTTATCCAGACCAGATCAGAAGGAGGTGGCAGACAATTTGGAAGAAAGCTCTTATAGATAAAATTATCTCAGGAAAAAATATTGTTAGACCTCTGCAGACGAAGAAAGCTTCACTTGCTGAGAACAATCCAAAATTATGTCCTTTGATCCCTGCACAGTTTATACATTTTAACAGGACAGATTAAAGGAGTCTGTCTTTACAGCTCAGCTTAAGATTGTGATGTGAGAAAAAGCATTTGACCCAGGGGAACAAACTGTTCTGGAAGACATGTGCTTAATTCATTTTTAATCTGTAAATGGAATTAAGTCTCTAGTTTAAAGGGAGTGTTAAGGAATTATAAAAACATAGTATTATGCACACATAAAAGAGAGGTTGGTCAGCCTAATTTATGTGCAAAACTCAATTCCTAATTACGAAACCATGTCCAGTTCTTAGTACGTTTTCCCCCATCTCCAGTTCCAGTACACCCTTACAGCATTTGCTGCGTCTGAGGAATGAATACAACTTCCTTTCTGTTGCACTCCACAGCAATTAAAAGGGTGGCTGCCATTCAGACACTGCCAGTAGTGAGCAGGATTTAAAACACTGTAATAAGGAAAAGATCAATTCATTCTCAACTGCCTGGCAGTTAAAGCTATGAGAGGCCTGTAATTTCACCAAGAAATAAATACTACTGTCTGGTATGGGTGAACTTAATTCTAAATTTTTCCTATTTTATTCCTATTTGATATTTAAATTCCTAGGAACAACTGTCTGAAACATTCAGTGTGGAATTATAGTATGTGCTGAAAGATGGTTAGCCTTAGCACAGTAAAATATTAGTTTTTCTCTGTCTTTCACTTTAATATAATTAAGAGATAATGTCAATGGAACAGAACCTTGCCAGGAGATAATGATCTCATGCTGACAGACAAATGGTAAGGTGAAAAAAGCATTCAGTGAAAGCATATTTTTTTTTAATCCAGTGATTTAAATTACTACTATACCAACTGATTAGCATCTAAGTACAACATGACCAACAGACCAGTGAAGTGACCAAGTTGGTAGCGTTCCATAAACATTTGTTGATTCACATTCTCTGTGCCTTTGGAGACTGCAGCAGCCATGGAGGATGCTTTCCTCCACCCCAGTGGAATATTGTTCCTTTGCACATACAGGCATCTAGTAAGTTCAAACAATGTAAACTAAGCATCTGGTCATCATAACACTGGTTTGCTTCTTACCAGCTTTCTGCATTCAAGCATCTCAAAAGAGGATGACTCCTAGATACCCTGGCCCTGCCTCCCAGCTTACCAGAGACAGACCAACTGACCAATCTTTTGAACATGCACTTTGCAAAGGACATGCAGAGGTACCAAAGGGACAGTCCTGCTCTCTTTGAATAATTTTTTTTTTAGTTACTTGTTTTCATGCAGTTTCAGTCCCACAATTTATAAAGATCCTGAAGTTTTCCCTCAGTATGTCAATAGGACACCCTTATCTCTATTCAATATAATTAAACCTCTACCTACAGCTGCTGTTATCACAAACTCACTTTTATTCCTAAACTATCAAAACTTCAATCACTTTTTTCTCACCAAGGAAGCCTTGAAATTCTTATTTATTTATTTTAATTATCAGAAATAAACTAAAAAGGCTGGTGCTTATCTATAAATTTGACAGAAGCAATACTGTCCCATGCACTGGACATATTTGGCTACAAGTACAATAGGAAATGCAGCAGGTCCCTTTAGGAAACCTGCCAAATATCAGTAAAAGATGTCTCAGTGCAGTGCTCACCACTGGTCTTACAAGGTCAGTTCTCCTACAGCATCTGATCCACAGTGCTGAGTGTTCAGTATCAGTATATTTTTTAATCTCTCACTGGAATAAAGACTCTAAGACCTACCAGTATCATGGAAAATCTGTTTTTTCACATTGAATATTCAGCTTCTGTCATAAAGGACCTAGCAGCTTAAAGAAAGTGATGATTCATTCCTCTTATCTTCAGCCTTTTGTGCAGAGCTTGTAATGGTAATAGCAGCTCAACCTTTCACACATGTGGGCAAAGCAGTGACTGGGAAGGTGAATTCTTAGTGACATGGATGTGTTTGCATTTCTTATACACCATATGCAGGTATTTGTGATAAAAGTTATTTTTACTTTTAAGAAGTGGCATGTATCTGCCATCTCACAGTCATCTTTCAATACCTATAGAGAGTGGACCCTGTGTACTGTCCACATTTAGACAGGCACAAGATGGCCTAAACCACCAATGACTAAGGTCAAATAAAAAACAAACAAAAGCCAAATCAGAATTGTATAAAAAGTAAATTGAGACCAGCAAGAACAAAAATGCGTGAAGCATAAATCATGAATAACTGCAAAATAACTATAAAACTATAAAAGTAGAACCAAACAGCAAAACAGCACTAGTGATGTGGTATAAGATACACACAAAGGCAGAAGAAAAGATTTACTATTTGATAGCAGTCGACAAAATGGGAGCATACAATACTACATGCAAGGGCACAAGCAAAGTACTGGTCTTGGATGAATTACAGGGAAAAGTGAATATTAAGAAGGCATTAATAGCATTGCCCTGCTTAGTGATATGCTACAGCTGGCTCAGGTGCTTGGAGTTTAGGAAAAGTGTTTAAAATATTAGAGGAAATACGAAGAGGCAATAGAGGAATTAGAGGGTAAGATGTGTGAGGAGAGACTGCGGGAGCTAAACTTACATAGTCTCAAAGAGAGAAGACTCAGGGGGCCTCAATCACAGTCTATAAATACCTTCAAGGTAATAATATAAATGAAGGAAGGGAATTCTCTGGTCTCAGAAGATAGCAGGACAAGGAGCAATGGCCTGGAGCTAAGGAAGCAGAAGCATGGGGTAGGTTCCAGGGAACAGTTCTTCACTCTGGCTTCCACTGCACCGGATGAATCCACTGCAGGGAGGAGGAATTGCTCTCCTTCCACCGACTCCTGGGCACACGTCTCAAACACAAGCACACACTGCACTTGATGCATCCAAGAAGCTTCTAATCAGCTAAAGACCCCTCAGAATCTGAGACACCGAGGAGTCCATCAGCATGGACAAAGAGCCACGCGTGGTGTGGGTACCATGGCCTGCATGCTGACTCATAGGTCTTCCTGCAAGTGTGGGACTGCAATAAGGAGTGATTTTAGAGTGAAGGCATTCATTAACCTGGAATTACTCACTTTTTTGAGTAGACAAATAGCATTGTGTTTCTCCACTGCTGCACTTCACTACACTGGGATTTATCTCCTTTTTAGAGCACTGTTATGAAGGCTGGTTTTGCACATTCTGTAAAGGGTGAATAAAGCTCAAACCACATATTAGCCAGCACATGTGGTGATTTCACTTCCATTTATCCACTTGATTCAGTGAAGAACAAAAATTCAGTGCATTGTATCAGTTAAACAGAATGAGTCCTCATGTGGCTTATCCACTCCTAGGGTACCTCCATGTGCAGAAGCAGTAAAAAACATGACTCCTCTATTTTTCAAGGAAAATCTGTCTTTGTCCTGGGAAAAGACATGCCAACAATTTCATCATTTCTGCTAGTTTACAACCAAATCCTACTTTCAGATTCTCTGGCTATTTTCTTATCCTCCAATCTACCTGAAATTGTGATGGGGGCCTCACAGCAAAAGGACAGCAAATTCTGCAGATGAAGAGGCACCTGCATCCAGCAGAGGCCAAATCACTGAAAATGAAGAAGTACTATAGAGACTGTGACAATAACTTGAAGTTTCTAAAGTGGTTTAACTGACTGACATGGCTGATGGCAGAACAAGAAAGCAATCCAGAGAACACAAGTAAGGCACAGCAAAAGATAATCATAGCAGCAGTCTCAAGTGTGTGTGAAGGGTTCAGACAAGAAAAGTAAATTAAAATGCCCCTTACTACAGTGACCTACAAAGAAGTCACTGCAGTTCTTGTATATTAAGTAATAGCTTCCCAAAAAAATCAACTACTCTCCTCTGGACAGGAAGAAATCAACCTCCTCCACTTTTCCACTTTTTAGGCAGACCCTTTCAGCATTACTGGAGTCCTAATATAACACATTAACACAGAACAAAACAAAAGCCCAACACTTCATGACACCTCTGTCCAATATGTTTATGTTGCCCTTGCTCTGAACACAGGGAAGATTTCAAGTGAAGGGATTTGATGTGTATGCTGTAGACATTACCAATATTACTTTTATTTTATTTAACAAGAATTTCTCTATCTTATTCATAAAACACTATTCCTTCTGCATCAGGATCCCCATCTACCAAGCTGAAGTATTAGGTCAGTGCCAGACAGGAAGCTAGGTTACAGCTAACCACATCATCATTTTATACAGAACCAGATCACCCATCTGTAACCTGGCAAGTCACGCTCCTCCTGAAATTGACAGTGGAAAGACATGAGAAAACACTCTGGCTTTGTATCAACATGGCTTTTCAAGCTCTTTTACATTTTTTCATTTGACATCTCCTGAATTTGTGCTTTATGTTTGGAACCTTGCTGGGAACTTGCATCTTGAATGCCTCAGCCCAAAAGCTACCATGCCTGTTAGTGAAGATTTACATTTTAAAGTGCCAAAGGTGTTATTAACGCCATACAATTTACATACAGTTGGACACTTCATATATATGGCACTTGGCACCTCAGGCGCTTGGTACCTCTCAGTATAGCACTGACATACACATTAAAACTCCATAGGCAGGCTATCCTGAAATGGTAACACATGAAAGACTCATTGCCTTCTTGAACATAATCACCTCCTAGTTCAAAAAGGGAATCAGAGTAGAGTTCTTGTGCAGAGAGCCAGTGAGTTTTAAAAGGTGGGGTTTGTGCTACCATGTCCCCCAAGTAAATAGTGGTACTATAAAAAGAAATTTGAGCTGCTGTTAAGACAGATATGTTGAGGGTTTTAAAAACTGTTTTCTACATTTATAATTGAACATACATAGCAGCATCAGCTCCAGTGAGGGCTTCCCAGCTCGTATTTGCATGCTGCAAGTTACAGCTTAAATGTACTAAAGTATATATTTGTGCAAGCTACCATACCACACATTGACTGAAAGGCTAGGCAGCTTTGTAAATACACACTGAAAAAATTATCTGCCTTATTTGTGTGTTGTCAAGAGACTGAAATCACTTCTGGGTAAATAAGATGCATTTTTAAAATTATCTAATTATGTACAGCATTTAACTTGAAAGACCTGTAGCCATTTTGGCCTCTTAGGAAAAGGAGCATACATGTTTTATAACTCTAAAATAATAATTTCTAATAAAATATTAGGAAATATTACAGTCTTTAAGAAAATTACATAGTCCAAATTAGAAGGACTCCATCAAGCAAGGCACATGTTAGTATCTATGGAAGTTTGGTTGGCAATGTTAATTTTCACTGTGAATTGCTTCTGTAGTAGCAATTGTTTTCCTATAACTTCTTTTTTACTTTCAGTGGTAGCAAGTAAAATAACCTTTCCCTGGTTTTGGTATCTATCAGAACATGGTATCAGTGACTACAATTAGTATTTATACTTAGCAAATCCCAGAGCTTTTCAAGACACACAGAACAGCACATAACTCAGCAGCAGCTCTTGGCAAAGTGCAGTTTTATTTTTTTCAAATACTAATCACTGAATATGTGCCTGTTCTAAGTAGTTGGTCTGTAAAAAAGATAGCAATAAAACAAACAAGCATTTTAAGGTGAAAAGCACTGACCCATCATTAGAGGTCTTTTGAGTTTTTATTATGCAATCCTGCTTGCTAAGAGTAGGTATCCAGAGCCCATCAAGAGATGCAAACTGATGCAGAACTATGTCACTGTCCTTTGACATTCATTACGACCCATCCTTCCCCTTGGAATGGTATCCTCTGTGCGTTCAGATAGGATTTTTATCTAGGACATATTTCTGAATTGATATCTATAGTCAGAGGCCATCTATGTCTACCCTCTCCAGTGCAGGGCACATTTCT
>JANHGN010009078.1:20698-40730 GCA_024605025.1 Megaceryle maxima
TAGTAAACCATGCAGGCTGTTGGGGATTTGTTAGTGACCTGACTACTCATTAAAATAATATAAAACTATAATCCAGCATATTCAAGCACTAATAATTCAAACCAGGCACATTAATAGGTTACCTTTTTCTCCAAATACCGCTGAGCATGCCATAGGCAGTCATCAGCTTGAAATTATTTTTATTAAAGAAGGACGTGTGTGCCTATAGCACACAACTCAAGAAATGTCTCTGAGGCAATATAAAACCATTTAGTGACAACTACGTTTGAAAAAGCCAAGCAAAAATTACAAACCATTTACAAGACATTTTGTTGCATTTTCTTGTATGCAGGTATTTGGACCTATCTCAGAGCAATACTGACACTGAGGCATTTGTGTAAGGAGTCAGGAGCTCAGGTAGACATTCATCTTCACACGAGAGAATCCAAACTCAGCCTCAACCTTGCTCTCCTCAAAGCCCAGTATGACACTGTGCTTAAGTTCTCTCAACTAGCATTTACTCTCATTAGATCAGCTTTTAATTATAGGAAGTTATGACAACAGCATATTAAATGAATTCCCATCTCTTTTGAGCCTTGAAAGCAACTCATGTTTAACTTTGTTCTTTTAAGAAAGATTACCTCTCAGGCCATTACTACAGGACTCTGTAATAATTTCTTTAATCAGGATTGGAAGCCAAAGTTCTATGTGAAGGTGCTTTATTCAAACTTTTATGCCCACTATAAACCATTACTGAGGTTTGTGGCCTCTTAATGCTTCCATGATATGTTCCATTGGTCTCAAAAATCCTATTCTATCAAAGTATAATTTACTCTGCCTAAAAGATGGAACAATGTTTAGAGTTTAAATATTTTTTCATAACATTTCCCAAATCACACCTTCCCTTCCCCTCAGTCTAATTCTTTTCCTGCTAATATATCATCCATCATTTAATTACCTACTGATTTTAGACTTGATAGCACCCATCCTACTACTTCCCACCCACAACATTACTGATGCTGCTCAAAATACAGAGCAATTGTCAGTGCAAGGCAGCATTAGTTCCCTCAGTCACCTTTCCGCTTCTGCTTTCATGGGTTACAACCACCTGATGCTTCACAACTCTTATTTTACCTAGTGATACAAAACCAGGCTTTATAAGGCACCAGAAGACAGATTCTGTGGTGTTTCCTTAGTAGAATAATGAGGAGGTCTCAAAATCTGTGATCCAAAGGAGGAGTGTGACCACTTTTGAATCTGATTAGTCTTTGTGTTGAAAGCAGGTAGTGCAGACATAAAGCACTTGCAGATTTAAGTCTCATCTATAGATTGTGTGAAGGGAAAAGCAAATCAAAACGAAATCCACAATCCATTTTAAAACCAGAAGGTAGAAAAGGAGAATGATGTTGTATTATTAAACAATGCATTGCTCTTACAAACAAGAGCAACTAATTTCAACAGCTACCAGTATCAATTAAAAAACAAACTAAAACTTAACATGCCACTGATGCATTTACTTAAGTCTAGACCAGAAATGGACAACTTTGACCCCCAGAGAGACATTGGTGCTGTTTTTGGTTTGGGGACTTAAAATCTTAATGAAAAGCAGCTTTGACCACACAAAGTATAATAATTACAGCCACCACAATAAGCAGTTCATATGCAATTCCATTATATAAGTGACACTTTGAAACTTCCACTTTCACTACACTTTAAGAAGCGTTTTTCTTTAAGATGTCACAGTTGAAATAGGTCAAAAGAGAACTGTAAATACTGGCATGGAAATGAGACTCCATGAGAAATGCTGAGTAGTGCAGCGTGCAATGATTTCACGCAGCCTGTTCAGAATTGAAAACACAGGCTCCCCAACCCTCCAGCAAAGTGGGAAAAGGGTTAAGTTTACACGGTTTGTACAGTGCAGGAAGACAGTGCTGAAGGCAAAAGAAGGATCCCATAAAATCCCCATACCCAGAGTTTCATGAAATATCTTCTCTATGGAGATTCACAGCAAAAAATTACAGCACAAGATAGCATAAAATGGTCTAAATATTAGTTGAAGTGGGGATGTGAAATGTGTGGTTAGCAGCCATAACTCAATTTCTCCATCTTCTAAGACATCCTCAAAGAGAAAACCCTTTCCTAAGTTGGTCAGAAGAACAGCACGTACTGAAAAAGGTCCTGTTATAATTAACAGGTAAAGCCAAAAACTAGATCAAAACAAAAGTGATTTAGCTACAACTAACAGAACTGTAACAGAAGACCTGCGAACGAGCAGCTGGTATATTCCTGCTTGACACTGTATGATGTGCAAACTTCCCAAACTACGCATACAGAACTCGCAAGTGTACAACATCCATTTCCTCCTAACTACAGGAATTCAGCCACACCTTTTCCCTTGTAATTCTCCCTAAAATATCAGGAGTAAATGCCAAATTAAAAACTCCAAATCTGAAACATTCAACCTCAGAGATAACGATGCCATACTGGAACAAGCAAAGAACATGATTGCAAAGTTAAGTAATACCTAGCAAAAGAAAAAGAACAGAGGAATGGTATGTAGCAGTCCGCACTCAGAAGGGGGACAATGGGTAGCTGGGGTTCCTGCTGGTACCCACAGGACCACAACAGCACCTGCGCTTCATCCCCCCGTTGAACACACCAACACAGGGCACACACTGACTCATATCACAACAGAACAAACTGCTCACCAAATAACTGAGCATTCCTAAGTGTAATAAACTTAAAAATCTCATTTATAAGAACGCATAATAAATCAGTTTTACATTAGGTAGAACTAGAGCAAATATGGCCATACAAAGCTGTATAGAGCTCTAAAAAATGAAACAAAACAGAACAAAAAAAAAGACAATTCAGTATTGTTTTTCTAAGCTAAATAAATTGCTGACATTTGAATCATAAACATGAAAAAGTTAGTACACCACAAGCAAGCATTTGCATTAAAATTCAATCTCCATGAAAGACAAAAAGCTATCTGCTAACCTTCCAATAACACTTTTTCCATTCTTTATTAAGATACAGCTATTAGTTTGCACTGCAGAGCTGAGTATTTTAAAAAGGTTATATTATATTAGAGATTATATTGCACCTACAGGCTTTTATATCATTTATATAGTTAAGTCTTTGACCTTTTGAAAAGAGATTCAGAATTTTTTTGTGGATCTTTTCCCCGCAGATAAACTTCAGCTGTTTCATCACATCACCACCAGATGGCGGTCATTTATAGCTGAAATGATTGGACGTTACACAATTGTATATTACATACACAATTTATGTTGTACATTCACATCCATTTCGACTGCATGAACATTCATTTTCACAGCATATCTGCACACTCTTCAGCTCATTAAAAAAAATCCATATTTTTAATTTACAGCTACAAGTGGTTACGGATTTATTTATTATTTTTAATAACTACATTAATATCAGAATTATTACTATACTGTATGCCCAGTTTAGAGCAAGTTGATAGTGGCAAGAAGAGGGGATATATTCCTCGAGAATGACAGGGGCAGCTTTCTAACTGGGTCCCAGGTTCATGAGATATGTGGTGGGGACTGTCACATTACATGCCTTGGTATTACAGAATGCTTTAAAACATGCTGCATCCAGTTCCAGTGTAATCAACAGCAGCAAAATAAATCACAATTCTTGTAAGCAGTACTTCAAATCTATTAAGAAAACCAAAATACTGTTTTGATGTACCAACACCCCTCCCTCCCTTTTATTTTTTTAAGGTCAGAAAAGGAGGAGTGAAACCTCTTGCTGTACAGCTTGGAAATTCAGTCAGGGAAATGCCCTATTTTTATCACCTACTTTCTCTCTTTCTGAAGGCTTTCCTTGCTACATTATTTTCTCTCCTCTTCCCACTTATACACGAGTAGTAATTCCCGTAGAAAATAACTGAGCTTCCATTTTAGCTAGTTGAATTTCTCAGGACAGATTTTGTGAGTGAGGAAGGGCTTTACCACATTCTCTCAGCCCAGGTAAGCAGCACTGGGTACTCTCAGGTTGATGTCAATCAGAAATGTATTGTGCTTAGTTTAAGCAGCAGCAGGGACCCCCAAATGCCTGTTTGATAGAGAGATGTCATAATGGCAGACAAATAAAGGAGGTAAGAATTGCAAAATGAGAGAGAAAAACTTTAAAGTCCATTAAATGCTTGGCCACAGCGGTGATAATATAGAACTAAAATTAAAACTAATGTAAACCTATTTAATTATCGACAGTTTAGAGACATATATTAAAAAAATTCTGTGACTTCATCTTTGAAGACTCCAGGGGGCTTATCAGACCTGGCACTTGAACAGGCTAATCCCAATTCTGCATTAAAAAACTGTATCTCCAACACAGAGCGCCTCTGACTGCATGGTTTGGCAGCACCCACTTTATTCACATGGTGTCTACTACTGTAGCACTCCACTGATATTTTCAACAAACATAATCACAAAAGCACCTTTTCAGACAGTGGAATTTCAGACAGCAATTGATTATCTTTCAAGGCTCATCAGTTTTTAAATAAAATCTGTATGCAGAAAAAAAAGAGTCTTTTATAAAACATCACCAATAACACAGTGACAAAAGTCATACCTTAAAACAACAAATGCTGTGATGTAAGTTCATTTCTTTAAATGGATGTCTGAACTGAAAACCCTTCAGTCCTTAAACAGGACTCAACAGAAACACAGAGTTTGCAGATCACATCATTTGTTAAGGATACTGAAAAGTGAAGATTCCAAATAATTAAGCAGTTGAAAAAAACATATCAGCTTGCTTCTGCAATATTTTCTTGTAGTGGATGCTGGATTTTCCCCTGGTAATTTTAATTTTATTTCACACTAATATACTTCTGAGATAAAAATCTCTGACCCTGTAGAGGTAGGAAAACATAAACACTATGGAAAGCAACTTCAGACTTCATGATGATGTTTCCTCATTTCTGCCTTTTGCAAAGTATTGCTAGAGTCACTCCAATTTCAGAGATCTTTGTTTCCTACTCAATGCTGGAGACTTTTCTGATTGCTGAGCTAGAAAGGAGATGAGCCACTTTTCCAGAGCAGCCACTCAAACCCATAGCCCCCTCCCCAGCTGCATGCTTGAGCACGCAGCCCCACAGGGGAGGCAGGCACAGGAACAGAGTGGCCCAAAGTCACGAGGGAGACGAGGTAGACAGCTAAGCAGGCCCAGTCTGCCACAAACATCACCCGGTCCCACGCCTGCGCTATGGCTCCAGCTGGGTAGACAGTCAAAAGCAAAATAAGAAGCAACAAAACAAAAAATGGAACGAAATGTTTGCTAATCCAAAATGTAAGAGAAGGAGGGAGAGAAAAGGAGTTACCTCCTGCTAAACCAGCAATCCCAGCAGGCTCAAGTAGTGGACAAAGCTACTTCTACACAAGAACAAGAAGAGCAGAGTGCTGGGCTCACATGAACAAATAACGAATGTCATCGTGTACAGTGTTACAAGGTGTTCAGAAACTTCAGACCACTTGTGTTCTCATTTTTTAGATGTTTATATGTGCCAACCCCAGCTTCCCAAATCTTCCAGGTTCTTCCACTGCATAGCAGTGCCTAGTTTTGTAGGGTAACACTGGTGCTGACACTGACCCACAAATATTCTATTTCTCCAAGAGGTCCATGATGAGGAAGAGCATGGTTTTAAATAGAAACCTGAACAAAAGTTCCTGTATAATTCCTTGAAAGGCCAATTCTCCTTAGACATTTCAAATCCTCATCATAGGTAGAGGGTGAAAGATGTTTAACAGTGACTGTTCACTAGCAACACCACTTTCTTTAATATGTTATTATGATGGATTTGGAGGGGGAGAACCAAAGTTATTCTGCAGTTAGTAGCAGACAGAGATAGCCAAACATACCCAGTATGTAATTGTTCACATATTCAAAATGGAAACTAGCAGCAAAACAACTGCTGCTATTGCACAACTTTAGAAGATGGATGAATTCACTCCACTGAACACCTTCAGTTCATACCCCTGACTTCAACCAGCAGCAGAAGCACACTTGCATTAGAAGGCAATACCACACTTAAAAGTCTCCATTCCTGTCTTCTCTTATGCTCCAGACTAGCACAGTACAGATCAATTGGTACAGCTTTGAAATGTACTCTTTGTTGTGCTACTGGAGTATGCTTAACTGGTCATCAGATCCAATTGCTCCCATTTCCTAGAACATGCAAATGAGTTTTTCAGCTTTCATACCATTACCATTGCTTCCTTAACCCCATGAACAGTCTCAATCAGCACCACTGGGTCCCATGCAACCTGTCACAAATTTGTGTTTCACATTTGCATGACCAAGACATTATTTCTTCCTCTAAGGACTGCAGATGCCTGGTAGATAAGACCAGATCCAGACAGCCATTCTTAGCCACATCTGTGTCCTTCAGCATAAGGCTCAAATGTATCTGAAAATGGGTTGTCTTCTCCTGTAACAGCCCTTTGGTAAGGTGAGCACGAGGAAGAGGTTAGACCACTGTTGCGCCAGTTTCGCATTGCGTTCATTCTTTGGCAGTTAGCACTTGTGGGCATAAATCTTTGAATTTGCTCATTCTTCTAGATTCAAAGCACAGAAGAAAAGTTTTGGCTTATCAAATAAACTTTAGTAGACTGACCCTGAATGTTCATTTTTTCTTACACTGCACCAGCAGCTATAAAGAAACATTAAATCATAAAGCCCTTCCCCAAAGAGCTTACATTTGAATGCTTGGCAAGACCATGACTAGCATTTGGAAGGCAGAGGAATGCGCCCTGAGAAAAGGAGGAATCACACTAACAGAATTACAAGACAACTTCACTCAGCAAGGGTATAGTTTGCAGGTCTATGAATTTTCCAGCAACTAATTACTGTTCTTGTGGGTGGAAAAAAGTAAAAGTGAACATTTAAGAGTTTTAAATGGAGCTGAATAAACATGGAGTAAGAAATAATGTTGATGCAAAGTGTGAAAAGGAAAAGGTCTCAATGCTTATATAACCTACAGAGGAAGCAAACAAGAATTGACAGGCCACAGATCTAGGCTGTGGCAGAACTGTGAATACTTTTGGAGAAGCAAGAACAAGCTGCAGCATTTCTCTTGGCAGAATATGAAAGGGTCAGGAAAAAAAGGGGTAAAAAGCTAATTTTGGGACACCATAATAAAATATTAAAAAGGCAAGTACTGAAATGGGGCATTTGTACTGAACACACTTGATTGTCAACCTAAATGCCATAAAGTTTAACATTTTAATTTGAACAGATGCTTAATTGTATGCACTTAATGAACCACCATAAACCAGGAAGATGGTTGTAAGCAACATGTTCCACTGCTTAATGGCAGGGACAGAGAAGAATCTCAACCTGATTACAGAGAAATAACCAGAGAACTGTCAAGGTCCTGATTTTTAAAAAGCCTTTTAAAAAAGCCTTTAAAAATTTTAAGCAGACAAAATACTTTTGTCTGAAAATTATGATGAAGGTCCCACACAGTTCAAAAGGCAGCACTGGCTTTCATCAAGGCAAGAAATGGGCACTGTGTTGCCTCTAGTGGACTCCAAGAACAGGTATGGCACAACAAAGGGTGAAGAAAAGCAGTAACCCTTTATCACAGATTCCCTCTCTATTTCTTTCTGTAAATGAAAAGAACTAAAGCCATAACTGTCTCCATTACTGCAAAGTGTCCTTAGTCCCTCTGAAAGTTTCACATTCAAGTGTAATGAGCAAAAGCCTCCATTTTGGTTTTACCCATTTCACACACTGACTCCTTTCAACTTCTGGAAGAGTTTGTTAAACTAAGGTTATATCTAAAGGAAAATTTTTAACAACTCAGAGGCTCATGTCATTATGGCCTGCAGCACTGAGAGAAAGCAAGCATACAAATAGGCATAGCCCTCAACTGCAGCTGCCCCTTCAACAGTAAGCCATCAAGCAGCAAAAATACAACAAAGAAGCTTTTTAAATATATGTCAGGAAACCCAAGAAAACCGATAAATGCTGCAAACAAGAAAATAATGGAAAACACAAGACCACATGCTATTAGTGTATGAAAGCAATGGGACTAGGATGCCTCCTGGGACTCAAGCCACTATGCATCACAGTAATATTAATTTTCTGATCAAGGTGTTAATAGGGTTTCAAGGGCAATGGATGAGTGTCAGCATCTCTGACTCTTCCTTTTCCAAAGCTGTTTGCATCTGTGAGGTCAAAACCTGTTCCAGCAAAATCTCTTCCCATGGCATGACATTAAAGGCACAATATGGCAGTGATACCTGCCTGCTCTGCACCTCCCTCACATGTAGTCGCTCTGTCCCAGCACAGCTTGCTCTCTCCAAACTTTCTCAAAGCCATGAGCCTACACATACAACTCTTCTAAATCACTGGGCTAGGGAGATGTCTCAGCAGTTAGCCGGGAATGCAGACCAAGGGGAACGCCAAACATTGTGCTCCCCAAAGGCTCCACTGGCACTTGAAAGCACCTGGGGAAGAGCTGGGCTCTGCTCAGCACTGCTTTTCCTGTCCTCTGCTAAAGGACAGGGCATGCCATCCCCACCCAGTTCCTGGGGAGGGGGCTGCATCAGAAGGCAAGATGAAGTGGTACAGAATGAGCTGAAGCCCATGAGAGTCAATTCACTATAGGTTTCATGGATCAGCAGCTATTAGTTTTGGTGACTCCTAGATGCTGTTGTGAGATCAATATATTGCTTATTGATGCATGAGGACATTACACAGCACCTGAGGGCTTGATCAGCAAGACCTTGATTTTTCTAACCTTGATTACAGAAAGTATTACATTTGTATCATGAACACATGCACATTATGAATAACTACATTAATTATCTGAAGGGAAGTTAATCGAAAGGTTACACACTACACCCTCACTGACATTGTTTAATCTTTATGTGCAATATGCATACTAAACAAATCTACAGCTCCTGCAGCAAACGGCCAGTAATCCAGGACTCTAAAGATAAGACCGCTGAAGTAGGATCATGTCTCATACTTGAGGTTCAGCATCTGTGCATGTTCTGAAATCTTTTATTCTTTTTTTTTTTTTAAAAAAGGATCCAGCTATGGAAACACAGTTTGTCAAAGTGCTATTGATCTGGATACATACAGCCCTCCTCCCCCTTAAATGAGCTGCAAGGGGGAGCTGGGGTGCCTGTTAAACCTAAACCACTTAAATATATTTAAAGGTAACTTGTGACACGCACTTTAAGGAACGGTTGCTCTGCATGTTTCCCAGCTCGCAGCTCCTTGATGCTCGCTGCCATGCTGTAGGTGGCATCCAATCAGAGCGGCCGCCACTGTGGGCCAGGGAGGCAGCTGCCGGGTTTTATTTTATATTCCAGCTACAGGGCAGGGAATGTAAGGCAGCAAGTGTGTACAGCACGAATAATGAGTTGTACTAATTCACAGAATTTCACTTTTTTTTTTTTTTTTTTTTTTGCTGTCACACACTGCTCCTTTTTCTATAGACCAAGACTTTGAAAGTTCATTTTTATGTGTCATTTACTTCCCCAGGGTGTAAAGCCTGCTAAAAATATCACCGTTTCTTCTCCTCTGATAACAGATTATTTATGCAAAGGCAGAATAATTATTCTTGACATACTAGAAGCTTCCCCCCCAGCTAAGGTAGTTTCAAATGATACCTTCATAAAATACAGCAAAGGTCAATATTGTCAGCTAAAGCTCAATACTGAACACAAGCCTTCTGAACTCTCAATACTGGAAGGCTCGTTAAAGGAAGGAAATTATTTTGTAGTTGTACAGGGCATTTGATTTGAAAGCATGAAGGGAACATGACTGGGACAATGAGGTTTCTGTAACCAGTTACCCCATTCAACCCTGAAGAAAATGAAGTAAGGTCTGTGTGGTGTAGAAATAAAGTAGCAATTAAACCAGGCAGAAATATATGTGGGGGAAATCCTGACAACTGGCATCAAGAGGTTAACTCTTCTTTTCTTTTTAATCAGTAACTAGTTCTGTCATCTTTTGGTTCAGTGCAAAATCTCCCCAGAGAAGCGCCTCCATTCTTTGAATGTCCATAAGGCAATTAGGTTTTACATTTTTAAAACTGAAGGGTTTTACAGGATGAGCCAATTTATATGTTTCCATAATAAGAAAAGACTCAGGGCTACTGAAGTATCTATTTCAAAATGGCTTAGGTGGTGTATTATTGAATCCTACAAAGCCAAGGGGCTTCCAGGTCCCAGAGTCTTTAACAGGGAACTACCTGGGCAGAATACAGAACAGCTTCATTTTGGAAACCCGTAAAGCAGCCATTTGCGATTTGGAGTTTCTTCAACAGGAGCAGTACAGAGCACTGTAAAGAGAGGTCCTGGCTTGAACACGGGCACCCAGAGGTGGAAGGGTGCTGCCACAGCAGTGGGTGGTTGTGTTTCTTAGCTCCTGAGCCTTTTTATTGTCTTAATAAATGCTGGTCAAGTCCCAGTCATAAAAAAAAATTGGTGGATATAGCTGTGAGCAAAAATGGGTGATAGCTTTCAAAATGGAATAGTGTAACAGCTCTATCTACCAATTAAAGCCATTCAGTGAACAAATCTGATGATTAACTGGATATGTAATTAAGCCTTTATTATTAGTCTAATTGGATGGTTAGGGGAATTATTAAAGCTGTTAAGATTCTGTGTAGCAAGCTGTCTGTGCAATACAGGCAATATGAAATTCAGCTCATTACAAGCAAGGCCAAATGAACATATTGGAGTGGAAATTCCAGACAGCTGCATCCACATCTTTAAAAAAACCAAACCCAAACAAACCTTAAAGCCATGAGTTCAGCCCAGCAGAGAGGGCTACAATGCCCCACTCGCACATGCATGGCAACAAGCCAAGCACAGACCCCTTCCCATGAAGCTAAGGAGAGGGTAGAGCTTTTGCTGTGATGATGGCTAAGACATCCTCCCTTCCTCAAATCACAATCCCATCATTCCTAAAGAGGAACTTTTGCAACAGAGGCAGATGAAATATGACAACTCCTGAAGTGTTAAGAGGAGCAAAAATCTGGTTAATTCCTGAAAGAACTTGGTGCTCCAAAATATGGCCTTGTGAACATAGAACAAGGAAGGTACATGTGGACCATTGAGCAGGCCTAGCAAAATATTAAGCTTTCCATGATCATTTAGTGTGTTCCACTTCCCCAGGTGAAAGTCTGGACTCAGCACTAGATATATGCAGAGTTGAGAGCTGAGAAATGGGCCTCCCATGTCCCTTACCTGGAGATTGAGAAGGCATTTTATGTAGCATGCAGTCAAGTGGCAGTATGGCTATCGAAGAGTTATCTCCATTGGCCTCAATGAAGTAATGCCTCATAGCTGTCGCATCAATATGATCCTAAGTGGCCTGATATAAGCCTGTTTGAGTAAAAAAGAAAAAGCAATAATTGATCATTTTTCCAACAACCAAAGCAAACTCCTCCTAAATTAGTATGTTTACTGAACATGTCCTCTATTGTCCTTCCCGTCTCAAGAAGCGCAGTAATAAGAAAGCATTCTAGAAGCACAATTGGAATAAGCATAGATGGAAAGCAATTAACCAAGAATAACAGTTGCTGGAGCTGAGGCTGAAACAGGTGATGATCAGCCACATAACAGCAAAGCTGACCAGAGGAACCTCCAAGGAGTGCATCTAGCTTAAGTAAAGAAGTACAGAGTTTTGCATATCCTTCCAGACCCAGGTGCAATCTCAGTAAAACAGCAAAAGAGGTCAAGTTAGAGTCGCACAAGTGTACACGCACAGATCGTGCCAGGGGAAGTCCCTCAGTTCTGCATATCAGCAGGCCAAACACCTGACAAAAATCTAATGACAACAGATATATAGATATATTTGGGCTATATTTCCCAATAGCCATTTCTTATGCTTGAAATTAACGTCAGTGGAGAGCTCCACCACCACACTCCAGTTGCAATCAAACTGTTATAAAAATGCCAAAAGCGAGCTGACATGTGACTGCAACGCTGCTGCATGCATACAGAGTCTGTCTGACTCTCTGTGGAAACCAGCGACAGATCTGATATGCTTTAACACGCTGGATAAGATAAGTCCTGTGACTGTAAAAACGATAGAAAATGTTTCAGAACTCACTGTGTGTGTTTTGGGTCTGATTTAAGCTCTTCTCTTTCCCTGCATGAGCTACACACTATTACTGCTATGAATGAATTTCATTTAGAGGCAATTGACTCAACTCAGAACCATGTCATAAATAATAGCATTCTCTGTGAGAAAGTCTGGTATGAACTGGGCACTGACATCTCCAATTAAGTAAACATATTGAAATGAAAGAAAACAACATATGATTCTATTAATTCAAAAACTTGTTTTCTAGAGTAATTGAAAGAAATTGTAATAAAAATAAATGGCAACCACAAATAAATAAGTATAAACTAAAGCACATACACTAATATTTATAATCAAAATCTAAAAAGACTCAACTGTAACTATACATGTGAAATTCTTTTTGTGCATCTCTTAAACCAAAATAATATGTCAAGGTGAAAAACAATAATTTAAAATAAAAGAGCATGTTAAGTATAAAAACCAAAACATACTTTCAGTTTTCCTTTGCTATAAAGACACATATAAAGATCTTAAAAGAAAAAAAAACTTTTCCACTTTCCTTTAAATCACAACAGTTACTTTCTACTTTTATGTATCAAAATGTTTCCTTATTCTGTGGAGTATTAAGCCTTGAGGCCTACTTAATAAACATAAATTAGTTTTGCACTGTTTGAAATAATTTACTTCATGGATTAAAATATTCTACAAACAATACTTCACAAATAATCCAAAGATTTTTCTCAAAGCTCAATCATAAGGTGATTTGAACTTTTATATTCAAATTGGCACAAACATAATTAAACATTACACTTTCAAACCAGAATACTTTGACGTAATAAAACATGGAAGGAAGGAATTCATTACTGAAAGGCACTTAGTCACTAAAAAATAAATAAAAAATTAGAAGAGCAAGTATTAAAAAGGCTGTTGGAGCAGCTGCAGTTAGAAGAACAAAGTTCAGGAGAAGTAGGCTTGCAGGATAACATGGATAGAGCATTGTTTAAACAGAAACTCTAAAGCATCTCATACAGGTGACTCAAGAAAATGTTATATTAAGCTCTTCAAAGATATACTCCTTCTTGCTGTCCTTAATAAAACCTGGTGCACATACACACACACACACTGGATGGAAAACCACACCGCGTGCAACCTTAAACATGGGAGAGCTGATCTGTGCCCGATCTCCAGATGTACCTTATGTTACAATTTATTCCCTGAAAATACTGGGGGAAAAAAAAACCTCCTCTGAGGTATTGCAATGTTTCAGTTTTATTTGTTTTTATAGTAGTTAAACATTTTGGTTTTATAAAACCCTTTGAAGCTTATATGAAATAAGCAATAGACTTGTGTGAAAACCACTGTCACAGAGATGATTATAAGCAGGTACTGAGCTTTATCACAAACAAAATTGTTTTCAGTTCTCTTAGACTCTGAAAGGAAAACCAGAGGCTGATGAAAACCAGTTGGTAGCTTATAACCCTCCTAGTCCAGCAACTGAGTATGCATATATATCTACTGGTGTGTCTTCATAGATGGCCTCAGCAATAGTGCTCTGGGAGCACCACAGCACCTCTGCCTACAGTGAGTTGCCAAGATTGACCCTTCAACAGCTCATGTTTTGGTGACAATCCATCATCTCTGGGGTGAGATGCGTGTTTCTGAGGTCAGCCTTCCAGGACATTAAAGCAAATTGGAAGGCTTCTACACATCTTTGTAAGAATGCACATAAACCACGGGAAAACCACAATAATTCCAAGATGACTTGAAAAAGAAAATACCACTGGTATAAATATGACATTGCAACTATGGAATATATTGCAACATCTCTCAAGAGAAAGGTGAATCAAAGCTGCTATTTTGCTCCCTTCTTCACCTATAAGAAAGATGAAGATCCATCATTCATCAAAGCAGGCTGTTTTATTTTAAAAGAGAGTAGAAAAAAAGCCCCTACCATGTAACAATGCAGAGCAAGAAGGTTTTCAAGTGTTCTCAGCTGTTTTTGTTTTGTTTTGTTTTGTTTTTTTTCCTAGAATCATCCTTACCTTTATTACAAAGCATACACAATACACATGTGTATTGTAATACACTGCAGCAAGTGTCTGGCTCAGGGACCAGCCCATGCCTTCCAAGCTGACCAAGGGACCACAGGCAGCTGCATATTCCCAGATCCAGAAAGATTTCTGCACTGGGCTGCTGTAAGCAGCACCTACACATTGACAAGGCTGGGCGAGTTTCTCGCCCTGCCTCCATTTAATAGTGTATAAGGGACTGAGACTCCCTAGCAAACAGCAACTTAATTAGTACTATCATTATCATTTAGAAAACAAGGATTATAAATTCCATGGTGCGTATTTTAGCTTGAACCTGATTTATAATATTACACAAAAGCTTTCTGAATTGGAAAATTATTGCATGAAAAATAATATTATATCCTCAATGAGTTAATAAAATTTTATTCTCAGTAGACTTTCTCTCAAAATACTCTCAACGATGCAAATATCCATGGCAAATAGAACACACAGAACCAAACTTTCTAAGGCTGTGTGAATTATCAGACAGGTTACAGGGCCAGCTGGAGAATGCCATTCATTAGAAAATACACCTGAAATTGCCCTGTCCCAAAGGCTTCTCATAACACTTCTAATTCTATTACAGTTGAAAGTGATTTCATTCATTCTGAGTTTTGGAAGAAAGCTGTAGGTGGAAGCAGTGCCTTAAGAGAAAAAGAAAAAAAAAAAAAAAGAAGTTTTTTTTAAAATCTATTTTCATTCATTCATCGTAATCCTAATTCATCTTTTTCCATGGAGGAGCCTTGAAAAAGCCCAAGAACAAAGAAATTACATCTTTCCACTGTATACTTTTTCCTACCTATAGGTATGGTCTTTAGTTAATCCCAAACTTGTTCCTTTAGTTATTCCCGAGAAAGCTTAATTTCAAGGTTTTGCTGTAGTGTTTTGAGAACCATGATACAAGTCTTTGTCGAGCTGCTGAAAACTTGCCAGCATTTCTGTTCCATTACACTGCAAGAAAATCACCAGTCACTATTATGGGATGTATAGGGCTTGAAAAAGAAGCATTTCAAGTGCACAAAATAATATGATTTAATTGATGCACACAGTCGGTTACAGATTTTTCACAAAGTCTGATCAGCATTGTGGGATATTCAAACATTACAGCTTTGAACTTCAGAATGACAAAACAGTATCTGTCTGAAAGAATACTCCTCTCTGGTAACTTAATGCTTTGAGAGTACATAAAACCAGATTGTGGAGATTATGACACTAGAAAATGCTGTCACTTGGTATGCAAGAGCAAAGCATTCCTCAAAAGCTTTTCATAGAACCAGCAAAGAGCTTAATCAGAGAAAAAGTACATTTACCTTCTAATGTAAATTTTACCTGCTTGATAGTAGGCTACTAGAACTTTCCATATTTGGAAATTACTATAACAAAGCACAAATCAGAGAGAGCTATAAAAGGGTGAGAGGGATGCAATAACCTGACAATTATGCTGAAGCACCAAAGGACTGGGACACTGATGAGAACTGCTTGCAAGCTCATACCCTTTAAACAAACCAGTCTCTGTGCAGGAGGGATCTCAGTGTTCCCAGGATCTTACTCTTCCCCCAAAGAGCATGAGAAAGTGACTAGTAAGAATATAAAAGCAAGCTTAACAAGGTAATACACACTTCTTAAAATATTATAGCCCCTTGAAAACTGATGACTGAATCTGGGGTTTTTTTATGAAGTAGTAGAATTAAAAAAACAGTTTGAAATATTAATATCTTTTAGCTGTTGCTCAAATATATTTACAGTACTGCTTCCTTCCTACACCCATAATAACAGGTATTAGTCACTATAGTAGACAACTATCAAAGGAGAATTATGTTACCGAGACTCTATTAAAACATCCTGCACAAAAGAAACATAGGAATGGGTAGATGAACACATGAAACTTCTTCAAGAAACATATGAATGGGTAGATGCTGATCACTGTGCTAGAAAAATCCCAGAAAACAACATGTCAATAGTAAATGTATCTACAAATAGCATGCAGCTGGAACAGCTATTAGCCATAGTTCTTCATCCAAGAAATGACTACTGGGACTGCTAGTATACACCAAAAAAAAAAGGGAAGCTACTCAGAAAAGTGTCAGTGCTCAGTATTTTCAAGAGTCTCTCATAAAACTAAGAAAACAGATGTGAAATTACTAGAAATACAGAAATGGCTTCTTCATTGCTAGATTTGTAACATTAAAGTAACAGCAACTACGTGTAGATGCCAAAGAAAACACTTGTTCAATATGCAAGCATACTTAAGAAAGGGTGTCAGAATTATTTTAATTGACTCCGCTTCTCAGAGAGGAAAGATTTCAAGCCTTAAAAGCCTAGTCAGTGTTAATTACTCACATAGACAAGTTTTTTTGGTTTTTTTTTTTTGGTGTAGATATCGAAGTCCCACTGACTTCCAACACGACTTGTGCTTCTCACTTAGGACAGAGCCTTTGGAAAATTTGCCACTAACTGCAGACTTCTCTGGTCTAGATCATCTTGGGACCCTAATTATGGGTCCCAGCCTTAGATGCCTACTGGTTGTTGCAAACTCTATCAGCAGAACTAGCAGTGTCCTGATGTAGTCTGTCAGGTGTCAGTTAAACAAGTACTCATCATCCTCAGCAAGCAAGAACAAAACTAGGCAGACTAAGACTGAAGAGGGGTAGGAGAACCAAAACCATTTACGGATATTCGGCAGTTGAGAGAGGAAAAATCTTTCCCAAATGAGCATATTGAAATGGTAGTTGTGGAAAGCTCAAGGTAGGGATTTCCAGCACGCCTCTGGTTTAATTGTACCATTCTCATCTCAGCTTCTGCATCTAGCACTCTTCCCAATAATTCTTTTCTCAGGATGAACTCTGGGAAGATAATTATTTTTCACCCCTTTCTTCCCAATGTCTTTCTTCAGTAAAGCTAGAGAAGTGTCTGCCCTTGTCTCTGTTCTTTATCAGTTTTACAACCCAAGAGTGACTGATGGTGACCTCTGCAGAAGTCTTCAGTGGAAGCTCAGAACTGAACACATTATTAATTAGATATCAAACCACATTAAACCTCTGGGACAAAGTTCAAAAATTTTGGCCAAACTCATGTAGCTATTACTTGTCATCATCTAGTTCAAATGCTCGGCCAATATGTCAGGAATTGAAAAACAGCCTTGTGTACTGAAAAGATTCTGTCCTGCAATGTGGTGTGAATATTTAGGAGAAACCGTTGGAATAAATAGCTATAATTCTGGCATCATGTAAAAGAGTACATTTGCAAATGAGAGGAGGTACACATATGGCTCATGCACGCGTAGTGTTTCTGCTTTGCTGTAAATCCAGATCCAGTTGTTTATTGTGATTGTTCCATGTGAACAACAGCTCTCAGGATAAGCACTTTTATAGAAGTATAGTCTTTAAAGTCCAAAAGTAAATAAAATACAAACATTGTTGTGAAAGAAAGACCTTGCAAGGTCAACTGTAGAGCAAGGGCAAAACCAGCAGCTACACACAGAGTCTTCAAGTTGCAGTACATGTGGTTCACATGCAGGACTCTGAAACAGTGGGTCAAAGGAGAAAAAGGAAGAAGTATTACAGCAGGAGCTAGGTCATGGTTGTAGCAGCTGAGCAGCAAGAGATGCACAAGGACTGCTGCAAATGGGGGGTGGGGGGGTATAAGGAGAGAAAAAAAAAAAAAAAAACACAAAAAACCAAGCTCTCTGCCAGCTCTTGAATATAATCTCAAACCCATCAGTGTTTTGTGAATGATTTTTAAAGAAGGAGCTAAAAAGCGCTTAGCAACCACAAGCACCAAACACAGCACTGAAAGGTCAAGAAACATAGTATAAAAATAATCATCTAAATGTAAAGGGCAAATTCTCACTTGTGGTTTTCCTGCTGAACAGATCTACCCCTTAATCAAAACCAGTTCAAATAAATGTACAGGTCAGCCTTGATTATCCAGTCTCAAGTCACTTGAAATTCCAGGATAACCTAGGATATATTGCCTTACTTATTCACTGAAACTACTTCTATAAATAAATCTATTTTCCTTAAAGATTTTAAGAGATTTAGGGAGTAACATGACAAGAAAAAACAGAAGTTGCAAATATCCTCTAGAGTTTAGCAACAGTAATACTTAATGTCTCTATATAAAGCTTTCCAGATCTATGTCAATGTGCTTAAAGAAAGGTAGCAATGGGCATGCAATGTGAGAACTACTGCACAGAGCTGCAGAGAAACATGCCCAAGGTCAAACACAGCAACACACGCAGAACCCAGGTCTCCTGCCTCCAAGCACGGTCTCGCATAGATCAGGTCTAAGCCATGCAAAGGAGCGCAATGTCTTCAAACCAGCACAGAGCAAGCTGGTTCCAAGCACAGAAGGTAAGAATGGCAGCATGTTGTTCTGTATAAGGTAAAGCGGTGCCTGCGAGGCATGGTGCTGTGCTTGAAAGCTTTTAGTGACTTGGGAACTTGAGTTAGTAGTCTCTGTGCCATGATGCACAGACAGCATGCTTAAAGCCCTCCTCAGTCACGCTGCATCAAACCACCCTGACAGTCCCCACCTCCTTGCTACCTAACAGAGACACTGTCCTCCTTGTACATGTGGCATCAGCAGTTTCTAGGAATGGACAATGCTCAAAATATGAAAACAAGTGCCCATAAAACCTGCGCCCTCCCTTTTGAAAACCCAAGTTACGTAGTTTAATTTTTAAAAAACACAAAGTACTCCACCATTCTCAATGACTTCGGCATTTGCTTAGATTAGTTCAGCATAACTTACAGCAGATATTTCAATCCATGGGGAGTTTTATGCACAGTAATTTTGTGTAGGTCTTGCTCATCTACCTCCCTAGCCTTCGAGGTTAAACAGCTTTAAATGCAGCTGTTAATCATCTCCCTTGATGAATTTAAGGAGCACCTCACACCCTCATCTGAATCCCACCTACTGGGAAGGAATCCAACACAGCACCTAATTTAAGGCCAGCTATGTAGAAGTATACTTTATTTCTGCCCTATGTTAAACTTCACATTGCCCCAATCTATGCATTCAATCTTTGTCTATTCACGTTGTTCTTACCTTCTTTTTTTGCCATGCAATTATCAGTACCTATATGAACTACCTGAATAAATCTGCAAGGCACCTCCCACAGCCAGAGTTATATTCTTCCTAAATACCAACTGCTTATATCCTTCCTAGGAAGAACCTAATTCATTTATACAACTCATGCTTACTGGATATTCCAAAAATACCTAAATTGTTTTTATATATTTAGCTGTGAGCTTTGAAAACAGATAGTCCCTTCACAAGAGTCTGAAAATATTCCAGAAATACTAAGGAATTAAGTATTTTTTTTTAAATAAAAAATAAAAATTAAAGGTAGACAGTTTAAAGCAGTTTAAATTCACATGAAAATACAAAATTAATTTCATTGTAACATTGTAGCTAAGTAAAAACTAAAATTGTTTGCATTATGAAACAAGTGTGAAATATCTGCATTAATTACATATCACAGCAGCCTGATTCTAAATTATAACATCTTGATAGCCATATGAAAAGAGTTTTTTTGTCATGCCTGTAAACATAAATCAGTTTTGAAGCTGTAATATGTAAACATACATGCACAGAGCTATGTATGATATGTACGATACGACTGAAATTGTGGCTATTTGGGTGGGAGGGACAAAGAGAATGTTTTAGTGGGCAAGACAGACATACTGTTTGTCTGCATAAACCTCACGTGCTACAGTCTTGGCCCTCATATATTTGATAACACATTTTATCTAGTGACAATAATGTGTATGTATTTGTTACAAACAGGTTTGGAAGCCACTCTGCCCTGCCCCCCCTCCCCAACTTTTTGTTTGTTTTGTTAATTGTATTTCTCGGCATGGTTTTTTGAAAGTGGAAAATGAGAAGAATACAACTAG
>JANHGN010009078.1:40743-84207 GCA_024605025.1 Megaceryle maxima
TCATATATAGTATTTTGATGACCTGATTAAGTGCCAGAGCTCGCACACACACACACGCAAAATGAAGATAAGGTAGATTCTTTTGTCAAAGATGTATTTGAGATTAATGGCAAGCTGGCAGACTGAATGGGTTCCACTGCACTGAGGCAATTACTGTAGTAGGTAAAGCAAGTGATAAAGATTTATTTAGTACAAGACTGATATTCATTAATCTCTTTAAACCCCATGTTAAGGTTGTTTAAAGTACTGTAGCTCTTCTCTGGAAAGGTCTGTTGAATCTATGACAGAAAAGGCAGACCTGCATAAATGCAGTGCAGGTCTCCATGGACTATGACATTTCTATACCTCCACAGGGAGGCAAGTATTTTAGATTAGTTTGGTTAGCACTGCAGATGCAGCATGCTGATTTACTAAACTCTGATGCAAGTTCCAAAAATAATTAGCTTATCAAAGATCCACTTTCCTTCCTCTCTTTTATTAGTGTACTAAATATGGCATTGTTGCAAGGAAATAATTCATTTAATTTGTATTCAGATACTAAGAACAGACTCATCAAAACTGTGTCTTTTAAAAAAGAGAGCCCAATCTCAGTGCTGGCTTCTTTTGAAAGATGTTCATCTTACATGGCTAACTAAACACATGTCATTCAGCTGTATAACTCCTTCCATGCTATTATAAAAAGGGCAATAGGTAAGCACTTCTGGAAATCAAGGGGTTTTATTGGTCCAATATAATCAGAACAACAGACAACTAAACAGACACATGGCACAGAAGCTTTTTATGAACCAGGTTTGAGGTACCATACAAGAAATTTGTTGAACGGAGAAGAGGATAAAATCTCATACTTCTGTGGTAGACTTTTTGTTACAAATATTAATTTAGGAGGGCTTTTTTTCCAAGTGGAAAAAAAAAACAAAACCATTTTCATTTGGCATACAGAAAATACTCCCTTTGAAATAGGTTAGTTCCTTTAGTGTTTAAGCAAGAGTTGTTTCTCAACACATCAGTAAGAAAGAATATTATTTCTAGAACCACAGTCAAGGCTCCCAGTTACTACTGGCATGCATATAAATAATCAGCAAGACACCCACTGCCCCTCCTAATTTTTTATCTTCAGAAAGCATATTAAAATGATTTATTTCCAGCCTGCTACTCATAGCGAATGCAAGTCAACCTCTCCTTACCTTGCCAGTGACAGGGATATCAACAGAACCCCAGGTACCAACTCCCCAGTGAACTGTGCCTGGGGCAAAATCAGCTGCAATAATTCCAGCAACTGGAAATAAAAAGGAAGCTAATCCAGCACACACTGAAGTTACATCAACGACTTACACTATGTAGCAGATAAAAATAAAAATCAGCAATTTTAAATGCAAAAATACATTCCATGAGACTACACAAAAGCAGTGAAACACGTTTTAATCAATTTCAATTATAAGATATTTTAAGTCTATATTAAAACTACTAGAATCATGCAGAACTGGAATTATAAAAAATAGGTTTGCACATAAAACCAGAGCAAGTCAGCAGGTGTCATCTTCATTTTAATAGCAATATATTAATCATTTTCTGTCATTGTTTTGTGGGGTTTTTATTTTGTTATTGTTTTTGTTTGTTTACATTTTTTCTTTCTTTTTTTTCTAAAAAAAAAAAAAAGGTTTCCTACTGTAGGGTTACTTAGCCCTAGTTAATGGGGTTGGCCCAATGTCTCTCTAACATTTTTTCACCCATACTCTTCCTTATCTCTTCCCTGCCCTCCCTCTCTCTATGTGGCCTCTACAGTTTCATATCTTCATTGAAATGCCTTCCAGAAATGCCTTTGTGCTGACAGAGTCGTCTTTACCAAAAGAGCAAAATTCTCCAGAGACAGGGGTTTCCAGATCTGAATGCTTAATTTCATATTCCAGCCCAGCAAGGGCAAGGATTCAAAAATACTGGATCAGGTGATCAAACTACAAGAGCTAGTTATGTTGAAATATGACCTCATTTTCCAATGCTGTTTCAATATTAACATCTATCAAAATATTTTTGAAGCTCTGTATTAACATTTCATAAGTTTAATATCCAGCCTATCAGTAACCCTACCCACTACCCACAGAACTCCAATCCAGTTATTAAATGAAACTGAAAATAAAGGGTATTTTTATTACATTAAATGTTTTCCAAAAGACACACACACACAAAAAAACCCAACCAAAAAACCTCCCAACAACAACAAAACCCAAACTGACAATCCACAAGACTCCAAAACAAAAGCCAAGCAAGCCCCAAAGAAACACCAACACTCTCCTCCAAAAAAACCCAAACCCGAAAAATGGTATGCATTGCCAGTCAAGCAGCACATACATAGCAAACACCAGTTTATATCAGTTATTACTTGCTTTGCTTTCCTTGGCTATAAGGTAAACAAACTACCTTTTTCAATAAAGAAAATTTAAAACCATAACACTTTGCCCTGAATTTAAGGGAAAAAATTATCTTAGCATCACACACATCACACTAGTGTTACAGGCAGATTTAATTTCCAACTTCAGTTTGCATTCAGCTTAGAGAACTTCTAATCATGATTTTTTTCCCCAAGTCTTCTATGCTAATTCTAATATTTGAAAGGGATCTTTATTAGTTTCCAGGCCCAAATCTAGAAATCAATTTGTATGACTGAACAGGAGTTATATAAAAGAATTATTAAAGTCTCTAATGAGCAAAATACTTTCTCCTCTTTCAGATTATTTCTTAAATGCTAGAAGTATAGAGTATTTCAGTGGAAGGAGAATTATGTCTTTCATGTCATCTGTCTTCAGTTTCAAACTGGATCTCCAGTAAAAACAACATTATAAAAATAACTCCATGAATTAACTTTATTCTATGTGCTTGTTAGCAATTTACAAGATATCCCTGCTTCTCAGTATCAGACACTCAAAATGTGCAGTCATCATTACCTTCTAACAAACAATATAAACCCAAATTTCCTAGACATAAATTTACTGACCTACATAACATGGGGCTTTCTCCTGCTTTCTCAGTACCAATCACAGGGTTTCTTTCTTATAATACCTCCAATATCACGACCAAGAGTAAGCAAGCAAAACATCAAGGCCAAACAAAACCCAAAACCTATTTTTGCAAGAAAAAAAATAATCCTTGATTTTCTTTTTCATCTACTCTAAAACAACAAAATACCAAACCAATATATTTTGTCTGTCAATGATCCTTTCAACACCTAGTGTGAACAGATAGATATGCCAACACTATCATGTCTTGTCATTGCACCCTTCTCTCACATGTATTCATTCCAACATCAGATCTCTGCTTTAATGAGTTTGTCCTTACAAAGGAATGCAGGAAGGGATTGGTTTCATAGGAAATTTCTTGAAAGGGATTGACATGGAATGCACAGAGCCTGTGTGGTTTAGCTCTCCTCAGGGTCATAAGGTACAGGAATGAGATTGGGATGGTGGAAAGCAGCAGCAGACACTGAACTGTCATTGACCGGTTCGTTGCACCCAGCAGAGCAAAGCAGACAGCGCACTTCTGCCACCCAAGCTCAGGGCACCTCGATGTAAGATTCTGACAGCAGGTGCATGAGAAGGCTACAGGGGGCTGCAGTACAGATCCTGTGTGAAGAGGACTGTTTAAGCCTGGCTTTCTGCTTTCTGCAGATGAGTACAGAGCAAACAGCAAAAGCAGGACATTGCTGCTTGTCCTGTCATTGGGCTTCAGCAAAAAGAGCCTTGCTCTGACTTCTCTGCACCCTTCCTTCAGGTATTTGAAGGTACATTGATAAGATTCCCCGAGCCTACTCCAGGCTGAACAGTCCCAGCTGTCTCAGACTTGCCTCAGAGGAGAGATGCTCCAGTGCCTTAATCATCTTCATGGCACTTCACTGGACTCTCTCCAGCAGCTCCATCTCTCTCTTGCCTACACTACTGGCAAACACAAGAAGGGGGGAATTCATGATGCTAGAAAAGTTGTTACGACAAATTAAACATGGTCCTATTACTCATAAAAGGTGAAGTCACCTGTGAATTTATTCATATTCATTAAGAGTGCTTGCCAAACTACAGCACCAGACAATCACATTTTCTGTGTGAACCAAATCATTTACAGAAAAGCTATTTTAAACACTGCTTATAAGAATTTCCAATATTTTCATGTCCCAATACCTCTCAAGTCAGGCTCCCTCAGTGCCCTTAGCCAAATGATATCAGCCTCAGAATGAGAGAAAGATTTTAACAAATACATTTTAGAAATCTCAAAGTGATTAAAGTAGTTTTTCTATGCATAGTAATGAGGTGGTTTTCAGGTTTGCTCTTAAAGGGCTCAAAGCAAGTTTTGAGATGTGATCTCAGAGCAAAAAGTGACATGCCCACTGGAAAGCTGGTAGTGTCCCCTTTACATTATTATGCAGCTTAATATTTCTAACCTAGTGGATTTTAAAATACCTGACTTTAAACTCATCATTACCACAAACATTGATGCTAGGCATCAGGACAAGGTACTTCAGTTGGAATGAGGACAGTGGAAAAATATTTACTAGTAGGAGGATTTGAGTGGGTCAAATAAATAAAAATTAATCATTTAAAAGCAGAGCTGACAGTTAAGAATAATCCTAAATGACAATAGCAGAGTCATCACTCACTAGACAAGTTAAAAGTATTTGATAACCATTTTTCATGTGGCTGTGTAATTACCACTATTTCTCTGCTACACACATATGAAGTATTTATGCCAGAGAGAGGCATCACTGTGCAACTATATGTAAAATATATTTGATCCCAAGATTCAAGGGAACTGCAAAAATTCTTGTTGCTAGAATTAATTATAGTTACTTGGTAGATTTTTTGGTAACCTTTATTTAAAGGAGATTTCTTGAAAATGCTGAGAAACTAAAATAAGAAAAACCTAAAAGATCCTAAAAAAACAGGACAACCACAGGCTTTTAGGACTATCTGTCAAGGTCAACTGATATTAGACTTATATGAACGAGTTACAGTAGGGAAATCATGTTAGGAAATATGGGTCATGTCATCATGCAGTAATAAAGCTGTTACCTCCAGACTCAGTTTTTGAAATAATCTTCAAAATGTATCATACTTTATTATTTCTAACATTTGAGTCATAATTGAATATAGAAGTATCTGAATGTTTATAAGGGGCCACTTAAATAATTTAAGATTAAAAAAACCAAAAACCAAACAACAAACCAAAACCCAATCCCCCCACCCCTACCCATCCCCTTCAAAACCCACCAATATGCAAATGCAAACAAGATCTCAATTTAGTCCACAATGATTTTGTCCCTAAACATGTACAGGTGGCAAAAAAGAAGGAAAAAAACAAAACAAACAAACAAAAAAAGTCTTATGCTTATGCCTACTGAAATAGCTAGGACAAAGAGCCTCTTAAGTGTCTGTGTGAGTACAGGTGTAGACCTGGACTGATATGACCACTACAGTAAAAATACAAGGACCAAAGAGACAAAAAGAATAAATCCCATGTAAATATGAATTGCAGTGCCAAATTCTGACAAGGTGGTGAAGTGACATAATCGAGTGGATACAGCACTAAATCTAGGGCACTCAGTTACTACCACCACAAGCTCAGTATAAAAATTAGGTTGCAACATTCTCAAATGTATATTCTCATTTACAGTTTAGGGAGGCGTTTTCAAAGCTCTCTGTGTTGGCGTAACTACTCCCACTGAAGTCATGAGGACCTTAACAATTGATTACTAAGGAAGCACAGTTAGGCTGAACACGTTTGAAATCCCACTGTTAATGATTTACATGGAGAGAATCTGAGCTTGTATGGCATCCTTAGGATTATAAGCACCTCCAAGGTCTTAACAAAAACCAAACAAACCGTGATTAGGTACAAAGTGCTCAGTATACACTCAGTAAAAGCTTGCAGCAACCCTTGGACATTCAAATCTGCTTAGCTAAGAAGGAGAAGGCGTGCAGATAAACTGGTCCCCATTTTTAATAACTGCTGCTCATACGAACAAACCAGTAGTTAAAGATTATCAAAAGACAGCTATGGAGGGACAGCCAAGAGCGCCACATGCCATCCTCACAGCTCTTAATTCTTTCCTGCTTATTCCAAGCTCAAATACTCCTTGGTCCCTCTTGAAAATTCTTGCTTCGGTTCTAGCTTCTTTCTTACCCTCTCAGCCCTGCATGGGGTGGACAGAGCAGCACAGCCTGCAGAAGCAGCCACACAGCAGATCAAGGCACAAACAACCCAGAAAGGAGGACAGGAAAAAAATACTCTAGTGCACTACATTGCCTGGCCACAGTGTGGGTTTAAAACAGGGATGCAGCCACAGCTCAAAAGATTCAGACATGTAGAAAAAGCTTCTGAATATTCTAAAATTAAGTAGCAGAAATGCTGACATTGTTTCAGTCAATCCTGGCAATTAGCTGATTTGGTATACCTTTTTTTTTTTTTTTTTTTTTCTATGATTTTATTTTTTGTACTTTAAAGACATGGTAACTGTAGAATCTTCTCCAAGATTACTCTGCAAACACATGCACAATTGTTCTATATGTTGTTGCTCAAATTTTGGCCTCGAAATAGTAGTTCTCTTTTTCAGAAACTAAATACAGTGGAAGCCATTTAAATGAATAATGCTTTTTTTATTTTTAATGGAACAGCAAAGTAATATAAGTGGGGCATGTTAATTCCCAGGCATGTGAAATTTATTGTCATTTAGGTGCCCATTGGGAATAATTTATGCATCCTCGATTAAGAAAATATTTTTAATTTGAATTTGCATATTTTACTCATTACAACTAACCTTGACACAGTCCTTTTTGGAGGTGCCATGCCCTCAGGTGGGTGTTTACAAAGTGTCCACTTACCAGGAAGAAATAATGAAACATAGATGCACATGTGTTTTCTAACAAGAAAAATAATGTGTCCTGGACAGTATCTACCCTTGGCTTACAATGGTCTTTGATTTAGTCTATTACAATCAAAACCAGGTTAGATTTCATTCTTCCTTCTTTAAAGAAGACCTTTATTCCAGTGCTGAAAGTCAAGCTAATAAAAATAAGGTAAATTCAAGCACAGGATGACAACTTAAAAGTTTTAAAAATCACAAAATCACAAGGGTCAAATTGAGAGAGAAAAAAACCTTTGAATAAAACTAATGTCTCCATCAGCTGTCATTACAACAAAACACACAGTCCAGTGAACAGTTTCTAGAAAAGCACTCAGTCTTCACAGCTTTCTTCTGACAGGTCCAGCAATTGTGAAATTCAGAGATTTATAAAACAGATTTTAAAACTGTTCTTATAAAACCACAGTCAAATTCAATATTAAAATCCTGGTCTCTAAAACATTCAGAAACACATATACTGATGAAGAGGGGTTTTAAAAATAAGATAGAGCTATTTATACTTCAAAACTACACCTTGTCAAATTTCAGGGTTCTCCTGGCCTGAATCTGGAAGCACAAGAAGGAAGCAACATCATAAAAAGAAAATTCACAAAACCCCCTATGCACAAAAACCCCTTTCCATCCCAAATCTGGGCTCTGTTCCTTTCCAATCAATGCCCACAGGTCTCACTGCCATGTGGAAGAGACGGCCAGGGTCAGGAATGGTGAGGTAACAAGGCTGAAATATCAGTAGGCATATTAGACCACAGTAGTATATTGCTGCAAGGTAGAATATACTCAGTCTTTCATAGTTTACAGACTGCTATTAGCTCTCATGATGGGGCTAATATATATAAATGGATGTATCAAAAGAAAGGAAAAAAAAGGAGTCTGCAAGAAGCTGAGACCCCCTAGATCTGGCCTCCTCAGATATACAGCTTTTTCTCATTTGTGCTGGTGGCCCCAGTACCAACCACATAAGCTAACCCAGAAGACACTGTATTAGTACTATGGAAATATGGAAATGTTTCATGACAGCCAAAATAGAAATGTAAAGAAGCATTTGCATGAGATTTCCTGCCTGGTTCAGATAGGTCTAAAGATTAAGACCACTGAGAATAAAACTCTGAACTTTTACTCACCTCGGTGCCAAAATACAATTACCTGTCAACTAAAAAGCAGAAGAGATAAGTAGTTTCAGAGAACAAATAATCGATAAAATGAAAAACATAGCCAATACTCAGAGCCTACACAGTTAAGGACCTTAAATGCTCAAAGGCCATCCAAACAGTAACCTGGCGCTTTGCGGGCAGCCAGTGCAAAGGCCAGGTGCATAGCACGGTGACTGCCTGTGCCAAAGGTGAGAACACTGCTGCAAGCTGTTTTCCAGGCATTAACACATCCAGCTCCAAAATACGCAAGGGTGGCCTGCACGTTCACAAGCACTCCTGAATAACCCCACATACTCTTATTCACACATGGCTCTCTCCAAGCAAATTAATCCTTATTTTAACTACCAAAAATAAATCAAGCAAAAAACAAAACAAAACAAACAAAAAAACCAGGCCACCTCAAAGGCCCTGAAGTTTAAAATTAAAGTTCTGTTTACTATGAAATTCCTAAAGAAAGAGGCTGTAATTAGAAATTTGCTACATTCTCTTAGCACTAAATCAACTGTGTTGTAATTTTACAGGCCTTATAGAACAACTACTGTACTAGACAGAAACCAGGCAGACTCTGCAATTCATATCACTTATTAGATCCACAGGCTTAAAAACCCCGACAGTTTAACAGCTTATTTCATAGGGAGGACTGCAGATTTCAGAACTCCTTACAAGAAACACAGCTAAATGTCATGTGGGTTTCAAATATGATTGAATTCAACTTGATTATCAGAATGGGTTGGCACCGTGTCGGTTACAGGGTGAATGCTAGAACACTATTTAATTTACAGGCTGCAATCAGACCCATGCAGGTGGACTCCAGTGAACGGGAGAGCCCCACCATAGCTGCTACAGCTCAGTGGAGAGATGAGCCTGTCACTCATCAGGTGAGATTACAAGAATTGGGACTGACTCTCAGCAAATGAACTGTGACCTCTCAAATACCTTATGCAATACATTTAAAAACAAAACTGAAGAACATTTTTTAGAGGTGTCTAAGAATCACCTAAAGAGCACATGCTGACCCTGCTAAGACTGCTACAGTTTCATAGCTATACTGTGACTCAAAAAATTCACTTGTACTACTACTATCCTCACGGCCATACTCTCCCAGTTATAACTTGCATGCACTGCAGCGAGCCCAAAACTTTCTCCTAATTTTGTCATAGGCCACATCTCCCTTTCTGAATTAAATTCATGCTGAAGTTCATGAACTGCATCGTATTCCCACCGTGCCGGAGCAGCGGCCCAGATCCCAGAGGGATGTGTATGTGGCACAGTGGAAGGACTTCTACTGAGTTTGTACCTAACTGTGCGCCTCTATAGCCAGTTTGGCTGGATATGTTAAGATTAGAATAGCAAAGCCAGGGGCAAATTAGAGGCAAATGTCTGCTTCTTGTTCAGGACACTTTCCAACTGAAGCATGTACAGTCCCTTGGGTTCTCAGTTACAGTTTATGAATTAAAATACTCTGCAGAGTTAACTGGCGTTTAGACTGGTGGAACTACAGAGCAAGGTATTCTTCACTTTGTAGAGTGAAGTATTCTTCACTTGTAGAGACAGTATAAGTACTATATTTCTATGCGTATATGTGTGTTTTATACATACATTGCTGCCATTCAAAGCTTGCTTTACTTTTCCACATAAGTTTTGTTTCCTGTAATACATAGCCACCCAGGATTTCTTGTCACATTTGTAATAAATATTTACAAAAGAAGGATGAAATCCACAGTAGAAGTTCTACCAAACCACTTATAAAAGGACAAAGAAGCCGTGTTAATGCAGGAAAATAGCTCACACGGGATCAAATGCATCTCTGCTTTGACCTGACAGTTTCCCCACAACGCAATGGGGTACATGGCTGGCACATCATGAATGCACATTACGTCAGCTAGCAGGGAGGGGGAAAAGTTACTTCAGTCAGAGGGCGTGATAATCAAATCCTGTCCTTAAAATGGATATCCCAAAAGACACACCTGCTACACGTGAAGCCATCCTTAAGAGGGCAATGCAGAGTTTAAACCAAGCATGTTTTCAATGAAAACTCCCAGAATACACAACTTCTGCCCTAGGCTGAAGATTTCTTCCTCCCTCCTCCTCCAACATACCTCATGTGGCATGTGCCCTGTACTACAGAAGTCTGGTATTTCAAAGAAGAACAATTTCATAAAGCCTTATGGTCACTGGCAACATCACCGACAGAAAAGCATTGCTGAAAACATCTTTTACATATTATTTCATACAAATAACAAAAATCTAGGAAGCAAGCCTGATTTTTACATACATAGACACAGATTTTGCTGAATCATTGTGCTTGACTCTTAGAAATGCCCCTTTAAAAAGGCACTCTTCCAAAATATATGTGGCTTAACCTTATTTCTGAAGTTCCACATATCTCTATACCATCCTTAGAGTATTAATCAGCTTAATTAGAATCAAAATAAAATGTGTGACATCATCCACCTGGCTGAAAGAATGAAGGATTTAAGGCATTTTACTTTGATATTATTTTACAAAAGGAAGACTTGAAATAATTACCTGTGCCCACTATTTTCAAAATATCAGTTGCAGAAAAATATATTAAATAGTGAATTATGATGAAATTTAGACAATAATGACAGAAGTCCATTTTTGTAACTTTTTACCTACACAGAAAAAAAAAAAAAAAAATTGCGTAAACTGAGCAAGGGAAAGAGGAAAAGAGGCATAAAAAGAATGGGAGAAAGATTTTAAAATAGAAAATGTTAGTATTTATTTTAGAAACTTGTTTGTTTTTTTTGTAGCATTTCCCCACTGAATGTCACCAAGAAAATATAGGCTCAAATGTAAGCGAAAAAAAATGACTCAGTGTTACTAAATGTGAACAATTGTGCCATTAACATTTTTTTTCATAAAGGTTAAATGCTTGTATCAAGAACAGTAAAATAAAAGTTCTTAAGCACAGAGCCTCATTTTCCTATAGGAGTTGTCTCCCATTTGCCAGTCAACCGACATGGTCTCCTCCAACACCTCCAGCAGAGGACTAAGCAGTACACAGAAATTCACTGGGAAGAAACTCAGTGCTTCTGTAACCCACCCAAAAGGTGAAAGACCTTGGTTTTGCATTATGACCCACTTGACTTTTTCCCTGTCTTCAAGAGAAGAGGTGACATGTTGTATGGTGGTGGGGAGAGGACAGCTATCAGCCTGGGCCAGCTGATCTCTGGGAACTCTCTCTGATAAACCTATTTTCTAAGACTCACCACCCTGCAAAGTGAACAGAAAAAAGTGCTGGAAATTAATCGTTAAAGTAATGGTTTCTTATTCAGTTATTTCAAAGACATGGGAGCCTGAAGAAAAAACATTGAAAGTGGGAAAAAAAATCCCAAGAAATAACACTCCATGGCCCCAGACCATTGCTATCTGTTACTCTACTGGGGAGATGCTAATTGGCAATGACACAGCAGCTCTTACAAGGGTGGAGTCCATCAGCTGCTGAGCACCGTGCCCCCAGCGATGCCTCACAGCAGTCGAAGCACTGCTGTCTCCCATCAGGGTGCCCCAACAGCGTAACCAAAACGTCCTGCTCAGTGCCTCTGCACCTTGCCAGCAGCACCCACTTCTCCCAGGGGCAGGTTCCTACTCATCGGGGAGAAGAGCAGTAAAATCGGATGTCCTTGCACTCAGCCAGCCCATGAGCAAGACCATTGTTAAGACAACAGGAGTTAGTCTATCGTGTTAAAGCTGACAGTCAATTCACCTTAGTATCACTAGTTGAAAGGATTTAAAATGTGTTTATAAGCCTCTTCAAAACCATTTGACTACTGTAAATCCCACAGCAAATTTTAAAACTGAGAAACTACAAAAATGTACATCAGCCGCAGCCCAAAAAGTTGCATTTATAACATGTGAGTCTAATTCTCATGCAGACTGAGATGACAAACTGAAAGCATAGAGTCCATTTCTTGCAATTAATGATTTATAAAGTCTGATTGCCCAGACAACTAAAATTAATCTCTTCTTGTACCTCCCAGAAAAATCACCTCACATGCTGAGAGGACAGAAAAAGCAAAATCTTTTCTCAACTTCAGTACTGGTTTCAGTTAAGAACAGAAAAATGATTTAATCTTACTGAAGTTACGTAGTTCCAGCCTGATTCCTTAAAAATATAAATATTTAAAATTGCCGGCTTCCTTTTGAATGAATCTGTTGATTTAAAAAAAAATAAAATCTGAATTACTCAGTTTTGAGTACATAATTTTGCTGAATTTTAATTTAACAAAATCTTCATTGACATCTTCCTGTTGCTCCTGTTCCCTGTACATGTAGACCATGTCTTTTATAAATCAGTTTACTACAAGTCTACCACAACTTTTACAGGAAACAGCCTGAAGGAAAGGGGAAACACACCAGCCCATCCCCTTCCGCAGGAAAGCAGGCCTGAATCTAACAGCAGTGCAGGCCCAGTCCTGGGTTAGCAGTCCACCCAATTTAAAGTGTCAGTATTGCAAAAAGCTTTTATGAGAAACAAAAGATTTTTAACTAAGGAGTCACGAGCACTTTAGCATTGATACCGCCAGCATTCCTGGTGCTGTAACACAGTCTGGACTCAATCTTTGATACGTTACACCATTTTGGGGATTTGGAATTAAGTTCTGGCATTGCAAATAGCATAATATTAAATCACACACAATGCACTCTAAGCAATCCTCCACTGGCTCAATCTACTAAAATGATTTATGCACAGAAAGTTTAACTGTACGGCAGGGAGACTGCTGTGCATTTGCACCTTCACAAAGAACCCTTGTCAAGCAAGTCACTGGTATAAATGCCACTTGGGCAGGTTTTAGACTGGCGTGAGATTTAGAGTTTTGAAATAAACCCACCTTCTTTTAGCATGAAAGGACAACCAACATATAATATGGAAAGTATGCAGTTTCTTATGCACAAACATATAAATACATTTTATGGCAGTCACATAACAAAAAAACCCCGCCAGCATTAAATAAAAGACCTGCCATAATACAACCTGTTGTTACTCCTTGGAGTGATTAAAATATGACTTCACCATGCTGAAGTGTCTCTCCTCCCCCTCACACCAGCAAACCCTTTCTTCTTCTGCATTTGTTATACATTCTCATTTATATTATCTGTCTAGCTGTCCGTCCTTGGATTGTAATCTGCTTAGAACAGGCACTTTCGCTTCTTGACCATTCAGTGAGCACTGCAGTTGGTGGTACCATGGACAAATATTAAATGAACCTCTCTGAAAAGAGACAACTGTAAGGGGGAATTCTATTGTGTAAAACAAACGTTCCCACGGAAGAGAGCTGAGGTACTTAACTGAACTAGTTTGTACTCAAAAGACTATTCAAAATATTGAAGCACTCCTCTGCACATTGTTTGCTTGCACAGAGAAATATTCAGTGCATTTTTAGGGGGCTCATCCTGACAACCTTTCCTAAGCAGAAGCTTCTGTTGATATTTTAACAGGAAATGTGACTCATGTAACTGTTTTGGGAAGTTTAATCAATGCCTTTAACAATAAGACCAGAAATGGGAGTTAGTTTGCAATTCCTCCTTAAAAAAATACTTACAGAGTAGGGGAAGGATTTTTAAGCAAAACTGTATTTCATCTTGCAAAGTGAACAGTGAGAATGAAAAATGGGGGCTACAGGCTGACAGTATCTCTAGAGCACCTGCTTTGTTGTAAATCTCAGTAACCTTGCAGGATGCAGTAACTTTGAAATTAGAAGCTTTCAGAAAAGATTTTCTGTATTATTTGTGTTAGTGTTGCAAGTTAGCTTTCCTGAATTGAGGATCTCCCATCTAGTTTTATAAAATTTGTCAGAAACCAGTATTTCTATGAAGCTTCACTGAAGTGGCAAACCAATTCCACAATTAAAAACACCATTAAAAACAGAAAAAAAAAAAAAAATTTACATGTGTTTTAGTCAGGTACAGCTGTGAAAAGTGTATGCACAATTTGCTGCAAAGCTCCACTCAAACCCCCTCTTATCCAGTACCCTTTTGCCCTCAGCATCCACCTTCTCCCCTGTTGAAATCAAGAATGCAGAGTGGATATTGAAATTAACTAGTACAGTAAGTGAACTGCAGAATTAGTGCCAGTCTAGCAAATTAAACAAGGGAATAACCTAAATTTTTTTCCATTTTTCCCTTTTTATTTCCAACAAATTAGAGGGCTCCAGTAGATTTTATCAAATACTGAGCTCCCCACTCTCCTCCTCAAACTGTATAAATGCCTTGAACTCCCAAAAGAACATCACCATTCCTTAGCCCCATGTAGCTCTCTTTCATTTACCCACTTCCACAGCACCATTTTCAAAGACTTATTCTAGCCAAAGGGAACAAAAGTAGAAATCCTGAAAGAAGATCTGCAGATTTTTCCAGAATTTTTACTCTGCCCCCTCCACCAACTGTCCACAAGACCTCAACTCCCCTGCTGGGATATCCTTTATGGATGACTCCTGAGGCACTTAAAGATTAAAACAAAGGATGAGCTTCCCAAGACCTCTACCTCAATGCCACAGCCACAATAGTTTACTTGTCCTCTCTGAACACAAAAGAGAAGCCAAACCTCACCTTTGAAGTTTTAAGCCTTAGTCAAATTCGAGAAAATAACAGACAGGCATGACAACATATTATATAATTTATTTTGTGAACTACACAGAGGCACACGCACATGCTATGGGATCTGATTGGATGCAAGTGCAAAACACAGGTATCAGCTACCAGGTCAAAAGTGTTTTCTTTAAAAAGTAGTAAGAAATCAAACAAATAAAACATACAAATAGCCTCATGGAACAACAATAAACATTTAGAAAAATAAGGAAAATGTCCCTTTAATGCATAAGCTGTACAAAATTGGGCCCCAAGTGTTGTGTGAGGCTAACTACAATAGAGTGCCTGCAGGCTGCCTCAGAACTGCACAGGCACTGAATGCAAAAAAGAACCACAGTGCTTCCACGGTGGCATCAGTTCTGATTCAAGCACAATAATAGGGCAGAGCACAGTATTCTTCACTTGCATCACAAAAGGAAAAGACCATCAATCTCAAATTTTGTGTACATGCTCTAAAATGTATGCTAAAAACCCCACAACAAAAAACCCACACAATTTTACACTGCGCTCCTCACACTCAAATTACAAACCTCTACTTTATATATGCAACTGATTAATTTATTGCAAATCTTTCTTCCCTTGCAATATAATTTTCTCTGCTTTCAAATAACCCATAATTTCCAACCACTCCCAAAGCACAATTTAACCTAAATAAATCCATTCAGGTATACTTCTGTCATCAGTTATTTTGTGGAGTACTAAATTCTAACTATGCATTATGGAGTGAATTTTTCACATAGATGGGATGTTAATTGGTGATACAAATAAAAGGCCAGTTTCAGTGATAAATTTCTTCTAGTGGCAATTGAACTTTACCTGCAGCTACTTCTCTGCAAGTCTGGAACAAGACCATATGCTGTGCCTGTTACTCAGTCCATAGCGGTATCTTTAGAAGAGGCCATCACTGGTGCCTGTTCTGCTTTGATGATGCGGCTACACAGAGTATGTCACCCCAGAATACTCTGCATAGGTAAAAGGGGAATATTTAGAAAGATAACAAATCTGGCCATGTACTGAGCTGAGCCTACAAGCTGTGCCTCTAGAATGGCAATATTCTTCAGGATCAGGAAATAGTTCATCAAGTCACAAAAATTCAGATCTCACCAAGGTGGCAAGTAAAGACTAATAAATAATGGAATGCCTTTTACCACATCTAAGCTGTGCTATGCAAAAGCAAGTGAGGCATTTTCTGATCTGCAGAAACTCATCTTTGTGAAAGTGGAGGCAGAGATGATTCTAACGGAGGAAGCAAGGAGAGCACTCGAAACTTGAAACACTGGAAGCCAACTGATGAGATACAGCCTAATAGAAGCCTCTGATCACTACTTTGCAAAGAGCCCAGTTCTGCAACACCTTTTAAGAAAAAGCGTATCAGTGACATGGTTAACTGCGTGCAACAGATTAGCCCATGGGATGAGATCTTGATATGAGATCTGCATTTGAAAGCTAAAAAACCAGCATTTTGACTATTTACCCTCCTGATCTGAGATGAAGGACATAGACTTTGACTCAATAACAATTCTATTGAGCTCTCAAGATCTTAGACGCATTAGAACTTTTTTCTTTAGAAAATTGCAGTGTTTAAATCAAGACTTCAAGTGACAGAGAACCTACTGGGGCAAGATGTTCCAATGGTTAATTACACTATGTTCATTATGGTACACAGGGCAAAACTACTCTGCTCAGGAGACATACTAAACTCACTAGAGGACAACAACCTAATCTGCTAGCTCCAATTTACTATGTGAAAGAAATTCAGGCTAAAAGACAAGGCATACTCTTTCGTAAAGCAGGAGGTGGCATACTATATTCCACAAATGAGTGTAACCTCCCTCTTACCTCCTTAATTATAGCCAACATACCATCCGTATCTGTTTAAAATACATAGCCATTCCTGTGTAACCCAATGTGAAGACTCAAGTTTGAAAATACTGTAGAGTTACTCATTTCAGACTGGCTGAGGCAAGGAAGAAGACAAACAAATGCTTTTCATCTGAAAATAATGAATAGCACACAAAATAATAATCTAATAACCTAATGCATTGCAAGTCCTTAGGAGCTGAAACACAGCAGCTTTTTAGTAACACAAACTGCTTAGGACAAGAGAGATTAATATTTTATCCCAACTGAATTTCATGGGGAGTTTTGATAAGAATGTAATTTCCCAAGATGACTAACAAGCCAGGCCTGTGAGGAGGTGTAACACCCCTTCTGTATGTGAAGCAGCCTCAGATCTATGTTTATCACACATGTTAAGGAGTTTAATTTCATATATCATCCAAAGTCAGGACTCCAGCTACACACTAGCTCCTAACACTATTCTTGGCACTCTTTATAATCAAAGTACCATTCAATTGTGTCTTTAGCAACATCTAAATGCTTTGCACTGGGCATTTATCCTAAGGGATATCCCAGATGACTATGCTCACCTTCTAAAATCTGGCAAGATTACAGGAGAATAGCATGTAGGATATATTACAGAAAATAAATTTCAACTGTCTAGGCAAAACATCTATTGAGATTTTTTTCACCTTTAGTTCCTACACACTGTGTATGGAATATGCATTAACAGTGAAATTTATCAATTTGGCTGCATTGTGTTTATAATATAAATAGCCCTGTGTGAAATCTTGAGGCAAAAAGATATATTTATGAGATATTTTGATCTGAAAAAAAATCTCTTCAAATTAAAAGTAATACTTAAATAGAACAAATTAAGTGATTCTCTCATATCAATCTTTTTCAAATAACAGTTTTAGTTCTGAAGCTTGTTTCTAATGGAAATCTACTTTTCTATCACAGGCATAGGTTAATTAGAAATACTTTAAGAAAAATACATATTTGTTTGATTTCTCTGTAATTATTATATGTGTCTTCCTGGAATGGACAACCAAGAAGTTTTAATATTATGATTATAAATAAACTTTTAATCTGAGTACTGCAATTTCTGCACTGAAACCTTTTTCCACATTAAAACATTTACAGTGGTGTAGGTTTATGCATGAAGTTATACAAATACATACTCTTAAATTACTGAGAGTAATTCAGATAAAATTTAGGCTATTCAGCACAACAAAAAACTCACTGCAGTACCATGATGCAAAGCACTGTACTGGCATCAAACCACTCCAGTGGATCAACATCATTCAAAGAAGTTTTAAGAGGAAAACCTCATAAGGATCATGTAACTGCAATCTTCAGCCTGTGCATTTGTCAGCCCACAGCTCTTTGCATCAGTTTCTTCTTATCCTATTCTCATTATTAGTGCTTCCAGATCATTAATCAACCCTTGATGTTCTCATGGTATCACCACCCTGGGGCTGTGGTGCTTCCTCAGCTCCCTGCAAACCACCATAAGCCCAAGCAAAATGTCCTCCAACAGCTCAACACCATCACAACTCCACTGAATAAACAGAGGCAACTGTAAGAAAGAGTATGGGGCTTTTGAACACATTCTGCAGTCTAATGAGGACTCTGACAGAGCAGGATGAATGAGTATGATGGTTTTCTCAAAAAGGAAGATCGTATGTGAGCTGTCCACTGTTATGCAACAGGACTGGCACCTTATAACACACACTGCCAGAGAGCAGGTAAGATAAAATGCAATCTGGAATACCAAGCAAAAGGCTCATGACACATGAGCCTACCCCTTGTGAGATGGTAACTTGCTGTGTGCTCACAGCTGATCTGGAGGAGTTTGTAATGCCACATGAACTGTCAGTGCACTGACACTGAACAGCAGTCCACTAATGATCTGTAGAGCATGGATATACCAGCTTTACATTGGAGTAACTTCCTTGATACACTTGTACCTGTGATAATGTCTAACACACTGAGTTGTAGTTGACAGTCATGAAAGAAAAAAACCAAACAACCCCCTGTGAACAACTCACACACAGGGTGCTATCCGTAAGTGGCAAAACATGGAAAACACAGAGACATTATGTGCCAGTTTTGAAAGAGTATATTCTGTTTACCCATTCAATTTTGCACAGAGGTCTAAAGTTGAACAGGCTAATTTCTTGGCTGGAAAAGTAGATTGTCAGAGAAGTACTGCCCTCATTAAACAGCTGATCATATATCTGGAATGTCTCATGTATACATTTTTGAAGACAGAAAAAAAAGTCATCTTGTAGTCTAGATTCAGACAAGACTTCCAAATATCTAGATAATACATCCCAGGAAATTCCAGACATGCTCAGATACCTTTTCATCCTGGTGGTCTGAATGCAAGCAGCAAATCCAGTATACCTGCAGCATATGACATTTCTGTATGCAATCAGCTCATCAGTAGTCATTTGTGTTTAAAGTCCTAAACACATAACAAGGTTTTATTTGAAGAAAAGGTAACTAGGCCATCCTTAATCATTGGAGGAATGATCCTGCTCAGTAGTTTTTTCAAAGATGAGAACATGTTACTTTGAAAAGCTACACACAAAAATCAACTTTTGTGCACATTCCTGTATGTTGTATAGTTAACAGTATTAGGGTTAATTTCTTCTCTGTAAATTGGAATGTTTGCTGCCCACATCAGATCATTATGTGGAAGTGTAAAGAACAATGAATTAATAGTTATTTGAAGATAAAGCTAAAAACTAATATTAAGACACTACTGGTCAAGTACAGGAAGCCAAGGGAAACAAGTACATGGGAGTAGCTTGCCCAGAGTGTGAAGCAAACGGAAGCATCAGCATTCTGGAGTAAGAAATGTGCCACCACTTCATGCATAGACTGTGTTTTGGGGCAGACACAGAACTCATGTCAGCACAGACAGCACAGACTTCTTCTGACTAATAAAGCCTGTCCGATTTTAAGAAGCCTGTCCTAATACTGCAGGAAACATCCACTGGATTCACTATGCCCAGAGAAGCAACACTGAAAATTCCTTTGGCTGTAGTGCCAGAACCTCAGTAAGAACTATGGATGGCAAAGCCAGAATTCAGCTTTGGAGTGGGTCTCAAATTAAAAAGGAAATACCTTTGTGATAGACATATGAAAGCTGGATGCAAATTTGCCTTGTGTATTGGAGATATTTAACACAAATAAAATCTTACCATCTGATAATGATACAACCTCTAACACTTCATATCAATCCTAGACACAATATATTGATGGGTATCTCATAAATCATAGTGAGTGCCATAACAACAGGCAATTTTGCAAGTTCTGCTCAGCACAGAATATCTGTATTAAATAAAATCTATGCATTAAAATCTGTTTTTAAAACCATTTTGCTCTCTCCTTAGTAGGTGCTTTTTTTTTTTCCTCCCCACCAGAAAGCAATTATTACCTGTCCTTGCCCCCACATATCCAATGACATAATGAAAGGGAAGCTATAGCACTGATCTAGAAGTTAGAACCTCTGCATGAGTTCCAATCTAATGCAAATCTGATTTCAGTCTTTATCTAACTAAGGAATTTGTATATATTTCTTTAACATGGATAAACTAGTAACCCACACTCCATATAATACACTGTGAAGTTACTAATCTAATGAAATGAAAAGACAGATCCCCAGATTTGGGGAGTTATCACAATATATTAACTCAGAATATAAAACATTAAAATTATTATTATAATTATTATCCTTTAAGCAACATAGAGGTGCCACATCAATTTTTAATTAGATGTCTATATTGAACAGGAAGCCAAGTAAACAGAGCATGTCATTTTAACACACTTAGATCTGTAAAATTTTCAAACTTTAAAGAAAAGCTACAGAACAGACATCTGTACTGGAAAAATAAAAACAAAATAAAAATTCCTCATGGCTCAGATCCAGCCATCAGACATAAATTCAAAGAATCAAAAAACATGCATTTGAATTGCTCCCTTACAAGTGGCCAGTAAGGCACTTTGTGAAAATTACTGGTTTTCAAATGATATTTAAGTCTTACTTCGAGAGGAAAAACTCTTTCAAAGAATAATAGATTTTTTTTTCATTCTATCTTCAATGGTCAGATTTCCATAATATGAACTGCTTGATAGTCACTTTCCCTTTAAATTATTTTCTAACCATACAGGCAGTCACATCTGATTTCTGATTCTCCTTACCTTACTTTTCCTTTCAATTACTTCAGTTCTTAATACGAACAATAAGAGTGCTCATTGCATGTCCTCTGTGGGACTCCTGGAACTTAGATACTCAATAGACAGGTGCATAGATAAGGATTCAAAGTCTTTGTTCCACTGTCCAGACAGAACATGTTTAATCTTTTTTCTACCTTTTCTATGCCATTTAAACTTTAACCTAGTAGTAACTTTTACTGCCTTGATTCACAATTCAAAGGTATAAAGATGAAAAGTCCTTGCCTTGGAACGTAGCTTGAAAACTTCATTCTTAGTCTGTATTTCTTTTGAACTTCTTCTTGTGGTTTTTGTCTTTATTTTTACAGGGTGCCAACTTTACAGCATAGGACTTTCCAAATCTAACAGCAGGGCTACTTGGAAGGAAGAAAAGTAGAGCAAATTTGCCCAGAATAAGCTCACCTTAATGGAAAATATTTAAATTACTGACCCGGGTTGATTAGAGGGTACACAGTCCATTTTCCCACATCTTTTTAAATATGCCACTAGTGATGAACTCTTGTATGTAATTGTAAACATACACATTAACCACTGAGCATGGGACAAAGACCCAATATAAAAGTAATAGAAGAACCATACTCTGTGCAGCATGAACACCTCATGATTAACCATACAGAAACAATAATTTACAGTTGCAAGCATGGTATATAAGTAATGTGTCTGAGTACCTGAAAGAAGAAACCTTTTACAATAGCTTCTGGGTACCTAAAAGAAGAAAGCTTTTACAACAGCTGAGATAGATGTTAAAAGCATATTCATTTCAGAGCGGATAAATACACTAATTTCTGGAAAATTCAAATACCTTCCAGGAGTGTGAAAGGTGGTGCTGCTGTATGTCACACCGATTCAGTCACGATTCAGTGTTCATGCTGATTCAGTAATGCACCGAGCTGCTAGGCGAGGTGCCAGAGGCTCGGGTACACAGACATGCTGATCTGGTGCCCTACTCTGATGGGACTAGCCACCAACAGAAGGGCAAGACACTAACCAGCTCAGTTTGCCAGAGGTCACCCCCGAGAGCCCATCTTGCTATTTCAAACTTTGTATGGGGGCTATCCGAAGAATTAAATGGTCTCTCTGATTCTTAAAATGTACTGCCTTTCACCTCTTCCTTGGTTTAGGAAAAGAAGCAAAGTTGAAAATGGTGGATAATGCCCATTATCTGAACTGCTTTTCAAAGCTATTAGCTGGAAGAGCTCACTTTTGTAACTCCTGTAAGACTGTCACTCAGCTACGAAAAGCAGCATTGCCTGCCCACTGCTAAGGAAAAAACCCAGCAAGGCCAGGAAGATGTTCTGCGCCTCTCCCAGCATCGCTCCCTGGAGTCCAATTACCATATCCTGCAGTCAGGCTAGGGGAAGAGCAAGCTGCACTTCTGGGCACAGGGCTCACTCAGGTGACCACAGAAAAATAAAACCAGCTGCATGTATAGCTAAAGCCAAGCAGTTGTGTGTTCTGTGGAATAAGACAACATGCAGACATGGTGATTCAGGTTGGCTGCAGAATTTTCCAGAGCCCTACACCACTTTCACAGACTGAGCTGGATCATTTTCATCCATGCAACACAAACGGCATTCATGTAGTTACTTATTACACAAGGATTTTAAAGTGTGCAAAGCGAAAAGATACTGGTGTCCACCTAGTACCCTTTAATCAATTACTATACATTCATACTAGGAAATTATGTCCTGCCTCCAGTCTTTAAGGCACTATCATTAAATCTAAAAATGATATATTGTGAAATATAGCCCAAGTACTGCCGAGCATTGTATTAAAACTACTACTTTGCAAATAAAAAATGGAAGTCAGTAAGTTGTTTCGGGAAAACACCCATTGCATATAGATATTAAGACATCATTCAAACGACTTCAGTGTTACTAGAGCACAGTTCTGTAATGAAGTTATCTTTACCAATTAAAGGGAGACCAAATGAATGCCCCCTTCAACAAGGTGAAAGCCATCAGGAAGGCAGGATTCCAGCATGCATACTGTCAGGTAGCAGTGTGATTACTAACATAAATCCTGAAGCTATAAAAAGCATTTAGAGTAATTATGTAAAGGATATGCCCTCACACTCTGTCATTTAAAAACCATTTAACTCATCATTTAGATTTACTAACAGATGTAAACTCTTTTCAAACACAAAACTGATGTCCATCACTACATTCTCCATGCCTTGAAAGAAATTGCAATTTTAATTTATAGAGCCATACAAACTTCTGAAGTGCTTCATTCACCAGTCAGTCTAGATTTATAACCAGGCAATAAAAAAATTAAAGGGCATGCATATACTGTACTTACCAACTTTTGTCTTTAAAAAAAGCCATCGGTAAAGATCTTCCTTTCTTTAAACAGGGACTTGGAGAAGCACGGCAGAGAACAAACAGTAGCTCTGGAGAAGTCAGAGGGACTATTCTAGCCATCTCAAAAAGCATTAATCTTAAAAAAAAAGTCTATTTAGAACAATTTAGAGTATGGGTTAACTTTGTCTTCACTGAGATGAGGTGAATCAAAAGTTACAAAGAAAAGGCATGAAAGATACAGGACAATAATAGGTTGGAAAGGAAGAATGCTGCAAAGAGTTGGACATGCACTAGGTCTTGGACCTTGCAGTGCAGCATGTCCAGGCATCCTCTGCATGCAGGTCATCAACAGTATGATCCTCAGACTGCCAACTCCTTTCTCTGTTCATTTCTTTTGAAGGATGGGAAGGGGTAGTGTGAGTCTGTTTTAGTGTGAGCCTCTTTCTTGGTCCCCATTATTCAAATACCCAGAAAGCAAGTGATGCTTGGTGAACTGAAGTGATTCCAAGAACCATTCCTCTGGTTAAATGCTCCTCTCCTACTGCCCTTCCTGTCTCTTTCTTATTTTCAGGACTCTTCTAGATAAATATTAACAGCAGAAGTTATTTGGAATACAAAATATCAAGAAGTGACCCCAAAAAATGAGAGGGGAAAAAAAAAAAAGGAGGGGTAAAGAACTGTGACCCATAAATCAAACTGCCGCATTTCCTATGAAAAATTACATAAGCTGGATTTACATAGTTTTCATTTGTAACTTCTAGCTTGATCTGAAAAAGCAGTTATTTGCTACTGAAACTAATATACAGACCATACGGACCGTGCATTCTCAGGTCTGAACGTTTCTCATGTAGAATTATATGAACACCTAAGAAACTTGGAATTTTATACAACAGTATTCAGTGAATTCTGGAAAGAGTCCACAGAGGTATTTTCAGTGTGTTAGAATGTCTATAAAGAAGGCCTGACAGGTTTTAAGATCTATTACCTGTTTGATTTACATCTGAAAACTTTTTTAGGCATGTTAGCCTATTCTTCCCTGGTTTTCCTGCTTGATTTACAGGTGATAAACTTACAAGTTTAAGACTTTAACAAATGCTTCTCTCTCAAATAATACCCAAAGATATGCTTAGATATTTTATAAGCTGATATGAGTCAAAGAAATTCACAGAATTCAGATTTCAGATAACTTTTTCCCTTTGGCATACTCAACGTTTGTTTTTATTATGCTTATATGCTAGCAGCAATTCTTTAATTTTCCACCTTTCACACTCTGCTACAGACTTCTTCAAATTCTAATACAAAAGCAAAAGGAATGCCTATAACAAATAAATCTTACAACAGTTCTTTACATCACTGGAGTAATTTGAAAATAAATTTCTTTAAAAGTTGGCCACAGGATGAAAAGAAAGAAAAGGAGAGGAAAAAGAGGAAAACAAAACAAAACACCACAAAAAACCCCATGAAGTTGGTTTCCATGCCATTTATAGTGGCCCGCCCACCACCCCACCATTCTCTTGGAAGCAGAGAAAATCTGTATATTTTCTCCATTTTTGGGTCACTCAAGTAATACAATGATGTCTAGGGTAATTCTGAACTTTGCAGAAGTTTTAAGGTGTATAAATCTAAGTAGTAACCTGAAACAGTCAACATAAAAACCTAATCCTAAAAGTATAAATATTTTTTTGTATTTAGAGCAAGACTTACCTATTTGTCTTTTTTTTTTTTTTTTTTTTTTTTTTAATAAATGTGGTTCTATTTGGTAGTCTTGAGGCAGTTAGAAATCATTGTTTTGGAATCAAAGAGTACAGTGTATTTTGTTTAAGAAGTTAAACATAACTCCTTGCCAAGCATTCAATAAATTAAAAAGATTCTTCCTTTACCCTTCTTATGAAAGTAAGGGAAAAGCCCTAAACATTATATTTTCCCACATATGCATTCAAATACCAGACAGTGATTATATCTCAGGCACAAGCAAGACTACATTGAACAAAGCACAAGTCTAATGTGGAAATCAATAGATTGATTATTTAGAAAAGCCAGGATACAGGTATAGGCACCCTACAGTTACAAAACTGTCACCAGCAGTATTGATTCTGTAGGTTGCTTCCAACAGGTTAGTGTTCACTCTGGCTCCATCTACAACTTTCCACAGTTGTTGTTGCTACAGGCAATAAACTCACAAAACATCCCAGCTGGACTGGGGAAAACAGCTATGTCCCATACTCTTTAATTCAGAGACAGATATTTAGCCTTTTACAATCTATCCTCAAATGTACTGCAGGATCACAGTTGCCCTGTAAACTTACAACTATTCCTGTGTTTTCTTTGCATCACGTTAGCACACAGGGCAAAAGTGTTGCTCAAGGCTTCATGTGTTGAACACCAACGCACACAGAAAAAAGGGAGTGCCTCCCTGGTAAAAGTATTGAATGAGACAGGCAGGCAGTGACCAACTTAGTTTCTAAATCAATTTCTCTGGAAACACCTTCTAAAAACCTGCATGATATAGAAGAAAATGTAACCATAACTTAACCTCAAGCTGATTTACAATCCCTATGTATGCAACAGAATTGCTGTGGGTAGTTACGACAGCACTTTCAAGGACAATCAACATTTAGCAGTGTGCTGAAAGTATGCTAATTACAAAAAAAAAAAAAAAAAGAAAAGAAAAAAAGCAATGCCATTACAGAGGATCATGAAGTTATCTAAAAGAGACTGCAGATTTAGACCTGTTAACCTGGTTAAATTGAGCGAGAACTGTACACTGAGACATTTTAATCTCCTCAGAAGGAATCGCTGACCTGAAAAATTGCAGCACTTGAATCAGTACCTTCTGGTGTCCTCTTTTCTTTGGTGACATATACATCAAAACCAGTTAAAATTCTGTAGGCTCTAAGATACTAACTAGACATAATTATACCACAATCCATAAAACGCAAACTGCGGGAAGGGTAAACAAAAGGAGATCCATACTGCCTTTATGTCTCCCTTAAGCATCTACTGCTGCGCACTAACTGCTAACAGTTAACTAACAGACAGGGCCTTTGGTCTGAAGTTGCAACTCATTAAGTATATATTCCTATGTCCTTAGTAAATGCTGAAACCTGGTGAAAGTGTCACTGTCATCAGCTGTCACTATTCCTTATCAAAGGTTATTTATTTCATGCAACTAGATAGAAGCATAACCAAAAGACTCAATCCCTCATCCTTGTCTGTTGCAGTGCTGTACATTTCCTCAACCAGCGAGACCGAGTTAGGGAGCAACCTCATACGTAGTCACACTGGACATGAAGGGGGAATTTCCCATGACAAAAACATAGCGCTGATGTCTGGGGGTGAGGATTTTTCAGCAAATAGTTTGAGCCTTGTTTCCCTGACTCACTAAGCTTGCCAACTGCAGAAGGAACAGCTCTCTGCTCCATGCTATGGTTGGGTGTATCCGGACGAACAGCTACTGCAAGCGTATGGAACAGAGAAAGGAAAGGAGAAAGTCAAAGGCAAAGGACATCCTTGCCTTGGGTAGCTTCTGATGGGTGGCATTCAAATAAAGCATATGGAAAATTGTAGAACAGTTGGGCAGAGGTTATAAACTGATGTCTGAAATTAAATTTCTCCACTACTACAAAATGATAGTCCCAAAGAACCCTATTGACTGCCTTCTCTGAACCTAATGGTAGGAGGCAGCAACTTTTATTCTCTTGGTTAACGTGATCAATGTGTTTAATGCTTCTTAAAGTTTATGAATTGTAGCTGCCCTTGGAGTAAAGCCAGAGTGGTCAGTGTGGATAAGCTGGAAACAGTCAGTTTGTGAAGATTTTCACTTGTATTTCACAGGCTAATTTAATTAATTATATTGTTCAGTAAGGCTTTTGGATGAAAGATTTGATACATCCAAAATAAGAGAAAAATACACAGCACTTGCACCCAGTTTTGGACAGCTCCTGAAAGGTTTCTAATGGCATTCACCAGAGAATTTCTGGTTATCTCCATTTCCAGCTTATGTCTTTTACAGGAAGCATCAGTGAACATCCATTAACAGGATTGAGGTGTCCTTTCAAGGTGAATTGCTCTGTTAAAAGGGTATTCTGAATCCCTTGAATGATATTGTAGATCCAGAAATCACATGTAATTGGCACTACTCTATTTTGTACAGGTTATAGTATCTGTACTGATACTTTTTCTTTTTTTTTGTACACAGATGAATTTCTGTTGGGATCAGTGGCCAACAGAATGGTTGAATATGACTGAAGCTCAGTGCACCTAGACCCCAGTAAACTCTACTGAGTGTTGCATCAGGTTAATAAAAAAGCAGCTAACCTAAAAGCCCTCCTCAAATCCTGCAATTTCTCTGTTTGAAACCCATTCAATTAATCTGTATTTAAAAAAAAAAAAAAAAAAAGGAACAAGGAAAAGTAACATGAATTCTACAAGAATCAAGAATCAAGAATCCCTAATCCCTCAGACCATCACTGGGCCTTCTTTACCACAGACATTACTTTCAATCTTTCACAATATCTCATAACAGCAGAGCAATTTCCCCAGTGCAGCAGCAAAGCAAAAGAAATAACATTACTTTTCATGCACATGGTAAAGTCAAAACAAAACTCATATTGTCTCAGTAAATTTGCAGACATCTCCCATTTAGTTTAGAGCAACCTTCCCATTCTGAAGCTTTTAACCTCATTATTTTTCTCCCCAAACTGATATCATGACTATCCCTACTGCTCACTTTTCAATCTCTTTTTACATCAGAACAAGCCCCAACATTTCTATCTGAAACACCCAACATCTCCAGTGAACCTCCTTTTGTTGAGATGATGTGCCAGCTGATTAATTAGCTTGAATCAAGGGATATGTCTGGATTTTTTCATGGTGCTACATGTCCCAAAAGCAGGACTAGATGATGCTTTTTGAATGCATGCTCAACAACAGCAAAAAAATAAAGGGAACTGCATCCTTGCAGATGTGGATTTACACTTATTACCTAGTTATATGCAGAGTGAGTAAAGGAAATTTATTTTATTGGGAACCCATTCAGATGGATCAGATGATACAGAAAATAAACATTTTTTTCATAGTGCTGCATACAGAAAGCATTTATACCATACCTTAGGCTGTGCTGGTGACTCTTTCCAGGTTCAATTTAAAGCATAACCTTGAGTATACAGATACTGCTTTAACTTGAAGGTCCAGCACCTGTCAGGCACCCCTCTCTGGCTGGGCAGAAAGTATTTGAACATAAAGGTGCTTCCCAGAAGTCTAGGTCAGAGGCAGCAGAAACCCCAGTGCTGTCTGTGTCGGCCAGAGGCTGAAACAGAACCTGGAAAGATCTTCAGAAGAAAATCACACGGCATGATCCCATTGCATTCCTCAAGTGAGGAATTAAAAGATAGGGCCTCCTGTTTTGGGGAGAATTATTTGAGTATGAGGCTTTACTACAATATTGGTGCAAATTGTATTTCTGAAGAATAAAGAATGCGTGTATAGTACTCAGGAAGCTATTTAAAAATGTTGCACACAAACCAAAGAACAGAAGATCAGTCATGACCACACTACCTACGCCACATTAAACACTATTACAGTAGTTGTTTGTGCAGAAATCTGATACCTGACATTCCCTGGGACTACTCCCAGGAGGAACTTCTAATTCCTAGAAAACCGGTATAAGCAGAAGTCAGCAGCATTTAACAGTAGATCTTCCAAATGTTAAGAAACTAACACTTTTCCATAAAAGGAAAGTGGTCAAACTTTCAATTTTGCCTACTATTAAATGAGCACCTTTATTAGAGACAGTCAGTCTGCCACTTCACTAGTTAAGGAAAAGTATAAATCATTACTTTTGCATTTCCAGTAATGGTTACTACTAGGTGAATCTGACAGCTTTTTAACCCCCACTTAAGTATGCTGGCTTTATAACACCTGCCCTATCTGCTTCGCACCCTGATTAAGCATCAGATAACAAGGTCATTTACTTTATAGCTGAAGCTCAGCTGGTTCTGTCATGGATGAAGGATGCCCTGGCTCACACAGCTGTATTACTCAGTTGTGTTAATGCATAAAGTGACTTAAGCCACCTTAGCCCTGTAGCCTTCCTTGCCATTCACATCGGCACACATAATCCTTACTGGGAGGAGATGTATCCAGAGTTCTCACAGACAACATTCTAGGTTATATCCAAAAGGAGCTGCAACTAGCACAATGAAAAGCAACATCTTAAGAATCAAAACCATGACATCTGAAATCTAGTACCACAGGTATCCCCCCTCCAAATCTGATGTGATGTTTCCTTGCTTAGTTTAAGAAATTTAGCAGCATGTTATCGTAACACAGTAGAGTCAAATGAAATGTTTTCATTCCTGAAGTACAACTGAAAAATGAGAAATAATGTTCAAGATTCTTCTTAGAAAGTCAGTTTTCATTTTAGAAGTCTGCATTTATAGAGGCTATAATTTGGGGGTTTGTTTTGCTTTTTTAAATTCAGCCTTTATTCTTTACCCATTTGTCACCTGGCCACAATCTGAAATATTAAGGACAGAAAGACTTAATAAATTTCTTCACACTAATTAGCAAGAATAAAATGCTACAAAGGAAGTTCTACTTTGAAGCAAGCAATTCTTTAAAACCAAGAAGAAAGCTTATGGACAGACTGTGGTGAGAATAAATCTGATCTTAAAGAAATGTTCTAAAACTTCTAGGTTCCTGAAAACATAAAACAATCAGAGATGAGAGAATTCCAGATGCACAGATTAAAACAAAAAAAAACCCCACAGTGTAAAAGCTTAAGCAAAGAGGATGAAGAAAGGTAAAAGATCAAAAACTAAGTCAACCTCAAAGTAGACACCAAATATAAAGAATAGAAATTTTAGAGTTTATATAAGAGTTTGTTAATGTTCTTCTAAAGAAATATTTTGCAACTTTAAGGAAGGTTTGCCTCTTTAGCTAGAATCCTTTTGTGTGTTACTTCATTATTAAGGATTATCAAGAGAATTACAGGAAAAGCTATCTTCCTCTCACTTGAAAAGTTCATCTACCTTAGCATGTCCTTTAAAATTATTACAACTTGAGATCTTTTTATGAAAGCTTAAGAAGATAAAACTGAAAAGCATACTGTACAGATTCTATTACAGGGTGCATAAAAAACCCCAGGATGTTTAAATCTACTTTCTCTCTAACCAACTTAAGAGACACTGTAGGACCTGAACTAACTCAGCTTTACACTTTGTATTAAAAAGACATTAAATGTTAAAGAAGCTAGGAAAAACACACAATAAAAATTAGTTTTCTCCAAGTTCAAATGCTCTCCCTCGAAGTTTGCATTAAAAAAGTTACACTCTTCACTTTAGGTGCTAATATTGTATTGTCTATCACTTCAGTTAATGAGCTGCAGAATACAGATATATAAATTGTGAAGCACAGCTCAGAATTACAGGACTGGATACTTGGATTTGATAAGGAGCAAAGCTCAATTTATAGAGTACTGTGCAAGTGACTCTGCACTCACCATGCAAGACAGCAACCTGAAGACTGGTTTAATTTTCATTAGCAGACATTCACTGCTGCTGCTAAGGATGAACAAGGCAATTAAGGAAGAATAAGACCTATGGAAAAAAGTGCTTAGGCTCCTTCATAGCCACACCCTCTTACACAAACAAGGAAAGCATGCTAACTGCTGTATCACCTATTACCTCAAGTTCCTTTGCTTGTCACTCTGCTACGTTGCAGCCCGTTCTCACTGCAGCACGAGTCTCAATTCAGACATACGCAAACCACCCTCCTCTGTAGCAGCAACAGCAAAAGACAAACCTTCCTAAGGAAGCCTGTACTGTCTTTTGTTGCTCCTCTTCACAGTGGTCCTGTCTGTTTTGGACAGCCAAGCCAAGGTTGCACTACATCACTAATGTATAGACACCGATCAAGGGAATCTGAGTGTTGCTACCCAGCTCCCAAAGGCCGAATGACCACCACTGCTAGGGACCCAACAGAGGTTTCAACTTCCACTAGCTTGCTTTAAAACACAGCAAACACAGCCTAGAAACTTGAATTCCACAGTGCATTTCTGTATTTATTATAAAGCCCTCATCATAATAGCAAGCATGAACAGCTAAATCTCCAAGTCCCCGAAGTTCTTCTGCAAATTTTGGAATCATCAATACAATGAAGAGCTCAAGATAAGTCTGTGCTACACACCTATGATGGGCTGTAACAAACATTTCAGCAACGACCTACACGTGCCTTCCAACCCGATTGCCCAGAAGTCATTTAATGACTATGTCAACAGCAGACTACAAAATGAGAATAAAGCTTAGGGAAGTGCAATGTCAAATGTAAGCATTTTGCAATAAAGGTGCATGCTAAAATGTTTTAATTCCAATAATCTCTCAAAACATCTTTTCTACCTTTCTCAAAGGGGGACAGAAAAAATGTTCTGTTAGCTAGCAAAAAGAGACACACACACACACACAAAAAATCATAGATAAAGCATCTCAATGAACAAAAAAAGACAGGGATATGTAGCTAGAAGTATGGATGACTGCCTCAGGGCTGGGAAGATCATCCTAAAGGCTTGTTTGCACCCAAAACTACTGCTTGTAAAAAACTTAAGAAAAAAGGTTAATCATCTCATTTAAGGTCTTATTGGAAGACTGCAACAGAAACAAGCTAAATGCCCCAAATCATAGTTCATTACCATAATCACAAGGCACTCTTCAACCTGTGATCTTCTGAGTAATTAACTCAATCGAACAAGCATTGTTTGACAGAGATCACTCTATGCCCAAAACCATGGAAGTTTTGGTAACAGCAACACTGCTGAACTACATGCAATTTTTCTGACAGCTGTTAGAGACAAAAAGAAGTGTTTCTTGCCACCAAGTGTCAGTGTATTTAAATTATTTTCCACCATATAACAGGAGATACAAGCATACACTTTTTGTTATTTTTGTCTACTTGGATTATTAATTTATTTCAGTTTGCTTTTTACATGCTTAAAGATGTTAAAATGTATCTAGCAATGCTTTCATTTGACATCTATCACATGTAGTAGAATCCTGTTCACCTGAGTGGAATTAAAAAAAAAAAAACCCAACAAAAAGGGACATTAGAAAAAATTATAGCAGCCTCAATACTGCAGGATAAACCCCCCAAAGTATCAGCCAGAACACTCCTCAAAACTCTAAAAAGACATTTTAACTCCAGGGAGGATTATTTAAATCCAGATCAGCAAATATTGTACATATAGGATGAGGTCCTCCTGTCAGATTTACAAACATTCAGCAAGGCCTGAGCAGGAGAATGCTGACCACTGGAAGGCTACTCCACAAAGATCATACATCTCTTTGTTGCAGACCCTCTCCAAAAAAAGTATCCATCATGGCCTAGAAATAAATTCATAGTAACACTAGAACCTGTACTGTTAAATGATTGTGTGAGTGGAAATTCATTTTGTTTGTGTTTAGCCTGGGGAAAGATGGGGTTTATTTGTTTGGGGGCTTTTCTGAATGTTTGAATACTTGCTGAAGCAACAGTTATTGCTGAAAATACCTTGTTTGAAAATGCAGTAACAGGCATGTTCTACAGTCACACATTACAGCAAAAGCTGATAGTTTTTTAAATGCAAAACATAATCCCCACACATAACAGAGCTCTCTAAATTAAAAAGCTCCAGCACTCCTCTCACTCAGCCAGGAGCGCGTGTGACTAGTGACTGCAGCTGCAATGGTGCACACACGCACAGACAGACACACATATTGGTACGGTGGGGGGAAAAGAGCTAATAATTGGGTCCTACTGATTCAGTGTGTGAGCTTTTCCAACCTTGAGCAAGATCTCCACAGGAGATACCCACCACAGAGCCAGATCTGTGGACTTTTGCGCCACAAAGTAGTGTTTCTTTGCTGCTTAACAGAACTCAGTGAGATTAAGATAAAATGTTTCCTCTCTACATGGTTCTTTTAACAAATCAAGGATTTTGCATGTGACAATAGGCAGTTAAACCGTTTATTTCCTCCTCTTATTTCTTTTGGTAAATGAATAGAATTATATTAATATTTAAAAAAACTATACTACTTGTGAAAATGAGTGCTGTGGCAGACAACTTCTTAGAAATTAATAGATGCACTTAGCAAACAAGTTGTTAGTTGAATATACTCTCCCCTTTCAAACCAACACTTGCACAACAGGATCAAGAAGTCTCCCCTTGAAGAATTTAGTAAGCAATACTGTGGGCCATTTTTCAAAACATAGTGTATAAAGCAGCAGAAAAGGCATTCCAACTCAGCCCTTCTTCAAGCACTGACAAACACTTCAAAAACTCAGCTTAAGAGAAAGGATGTAAGGCACAGCTAGCCTGACCAGTGGGATTCAGAGCAGCTTTTGCCTCCCTTAGCAAATGCAAGAAACCCCTCTCTTGTCACCTGCAACTACAGCACCCTCTTTAAGGTCTTCACAGTGGACTACAACAAATTGAGGGTTCCTGACTGATACTATAATTGGGGAACACCTGGCTCACAAACGTAGCCAGCTCTTTACTATACTGAGTCAAGTAACATTTATCACATAAGCACTATCATAACAAGACTGTCATACTACCTTCACAGCTACATCAGGAAGGATATTGTATTTCAAAGAAGAATCAGGAAACAGATTCCCACAGAAACTACTATATACTTTTCAACAGAAGGCAGGAAACAGAACTTCTGTTGGAAAGAATAAAAAACCAAGCAACCTCATAGCAGACTCATACCATTCAGGGTTTGTGCACTAATCACAATGTAGTGAAGGGAAACAATAAAGGTATAGCAAATTAGATTGTGAGATATTTCAGAATTTATTGTTTCACTGCCACATTCTTTGTCATGTGAACAATCCCAACTAGAATTGCTGCTCTGAAATAGCTAGAGAAAGGTGGTAACACTTTTTAATCACAATTATGAGGATAGTGTCTGATCTTGTGTAGCAGACTAGATGGCAGCCACAACTGACACACTAACAGCATGCTCATTTTCATCCCTGGGACTCTAGAACTAAAATTGAACTGCTTCCCTGTAACCCCTTACACCATCCTTGAGAACTGCATGTGTAGTGGAGAGCACAAAAGGCAACAGCACACCTCCCTCCTTGGCGCTGTCCTTCCTGGAGCTCATTTGGGGCAGCACAAGTTTTCTCTACTCTTAATGCTAAGCCTGTGCCTTCAAGGAAGGACACAGAGCTAGGGTATCATGGCTCATCCCCAGTGATATGATCTGCATTTTGCAGCAGTTTCACAATACAAGGAAGCTACTGCTTGTTGCTCCAGAACTGCTGATCAGGGAGGAGGGCTGATTTTCACGCTTTGGTAAAGCAACCCTTTTGTTTCCCCAAACTCGTGGGTTTTTTCCCCCCTCTTAAAAGCAAATATTGTTATAAAAATTCAATAGCCAAGCCTATAAATTAAAGTCACCTTATGCTTTACATTCTGAGGTCCTGTATTCCACAGCACGTTAAGTGTGAAACTTCAAACATTTTGGTGGAAATGGTCTACCTGGTGCAGCTGTTTCCAAGAGCAGAGGGTCGCTGGGAGGGTGGAGAGGATGTGACAGCTTCCTGGCAATGTCATGAAATCTTTTTGTCAGGAAGCTCCAGCATTAACAAACTTCGGGAAGGACTTGAGAAGCATAAGTGCTCACAAAAGCAACTATAACATACTTCAGTGTTGTTGCTTTGCATAAAACAATGAAGGCAGTTCTGAATGCAATGTAACCAACAAAAGCAAAACACAGTGGCTGCTGGTAAAACTTGCAGCTTAACTGAAAAACTAGAATGTGTTTCCAGACCTTTACTGTTCACATTACATGGACGGAAGTGGAAGGTGGCAAATAAACCCAGTCACAAAGCATTCTTGGGGCACAAGTGACAACAGAACCTAGACCACCTTTCACCTTGATATATTCAACATCTCAAAATGAAAATAAATAAATAAATATATATATATATCTCAAAAGTTTTATAATTATCCCAATCTCCATCCAAGGTTGCTCTTTTGCTCAGTTTAAAATAAAAATATTTTCAATTTGTTACAATCCACTTGATTTTAAAGGACAGAAGCTCTAGTATTTTGAAAGAATGCTTGATAAAACAATACAAATATTGTCTGCTTTGTTTTTCTGTTGTCATAAAACCCAGTTAATTGCTCAGTCTCAATATTCAGTAATTTACACCATGCTCATCCCTTAACCAATCTTAACTGTCCCAACACAGGTGGCAGTATCAGAGAGAAATATTAACTTAAAGTATTTTTTTGACACAAAAAGAGACAGATCTCATACTTTTACATTACACCAAATAGATCACCACAATTTGCACTCATTTTGTGTGTACTACTTAAAAAACCCCAAAGATGTTAACAAGGAGAAAGATAACTATATTTCCCTTTAAAAGATTTACATTAAAAATGGAGACAACTTTATGGAAGCAGAGTTACATGGAACCCATATCACCATCAGAGTTTACTTCTACTAAATTGGCCTGAATTTAATTTAGGCACTGTGATAATAAGACAATCTACCTGCTCAGCTACCATGAGAATGATACTAATGGAATTACCTAGACAATCTGGACACTAAAAAATATTTTAGAGGCTGTTTCACAGTGAGGTCACCCAGTACTAAAGCCTGATGAACTAAATTTGCTAAGAGATTTCAGCACTCTAGTTTACAGAAGATTGTGTCACATGAGAAAAATCTCCTGGGAAACTTGGCCTTAGGAAAGAGAATGTCAGTAGGTGAAGATTGCTAAAGCTGTGCAACTGGAAGCTCAAGGCAAAGCACTGACAGCATAAACTCTAAGTGAAGCAGACTTGGAAGAAACCATATTAAAAGACCTAAAAATTACATGTTGATGATGATGGCCAATAGATAGCTTTAACATGTTAACTCTCAAACCACAGAGGCAGGCTAACAGGCAACCTCAACCTTCCTCAGTAGCTGTAGAAATACAGATGGTACTGGTGTTAAGCGCTACAAATGGGATGGTCTGAAGGTTTTTCAGAATGGCTACAGGAAGTCTATATGCAAAACAAAAAAGTAAGAGAGCAAGTAAGCCAACAAAAACCCCACCAGTTTGCTTTAGAGGTTAGAAGACATTTTTAAAAGTCACAGGGAAAAAAAAAAAAAAATAGAAAAGCTGTAGGAAATACCTTAAAAAAAAAGTCTAACTGAATCAGTAGGGTACGCCTGTAACTAATGAGAAAATGCAGCCAAGCTAGAGAGGAAGATCGGGTCAGAAATGCCAGATATGGAATAACTGTATGATGTGACAGTGGAGGCCCTGGAGGCAACAGACAAAGCCAGGAAAAGGAGAGAAAGAGGCAGCGCTCAAGAGATGATGTTGAGAAAGAGAAAAGAGGAGGTTTTCTAGCGGGGGTGTGGGGGGGTGTATGAGTGTGTGAGGAATCTGAGGGCTCAGGGAGAGACAGTATATAAGAACCCAAAACTGTTTGCCAAGACTATTTACACTGATTTAATCATGCAGAGTTGACAGATCTCAAACTAGGAGCATAGTGGGGAGGGAACAGTGAAGATAAGAACAGGCAAGAAGGTAGATAGTAGATTGCCTAAGTTTTTGAAAGAGCTTTTGCTAAAGCAGTTTTAAAGAAAGGTGGCCACCATATGCAGCAGAGATCTTGTGAAGGATGAAAAGAAGAAAGAGCGAAGCTACGGATCATGCTGATGCCAAACAGACAATGAACATGGAGAAAGCAGCCTCAGAAAAGCTAGAGAAAACACTAAATCCAAAAGAGAGGGACAAGAAAGGCCACCCAAGAACAGGAGGAATCAAAGTACTAAAGAACAGCAGATTAGAGGACAGAAAAGAGATTGTACATCAGTGGCCAGAAGCAGAGAAATCTCATTATATAATCTGTGCAGCCTGAAGGGCAAACAGGCAACACAGAGCTAGAAAAAAAAAATTTAGTTATAATACTCTACAAGATGGAAATCAAAGTGCCATTAAGAATGTCCATAGGTTCCAAATAAAATTAATTAAAAAGTTATTCTAAAAAGAAGTTCAGGGTTATCATCGAGAAAAAGAAAGTAGTATTAATTCTCCACCTATTTATTTCTTTTAAATGGGAAAGCACCAAACTTTCAGCTTGTCTTCTGGACTTCAAACATGGTTTTCTTTGCAGACAGTACAGCATGCCAGCAGAAGCCATACAGCTACCAAGAGTTAAAACAGCAATAAAACTTACATGAAAGTAACGGATACAGGTTGTATCCCTTATCACTATATTTTTCAGCACCAAAGAAACAGTTGTTTAATCAATATCAGATCAAAACCAAGTGATCAAATAAAAAACCAACCCCAAGCTGCCTGTGTTTAACTTACTGTGAAGATCTCAGCTGTGGAAAGAAAGGAGAGTTCTTCAGTGTAGGGCGAGAAAGTCCCACAATTAAGTAGGGCAGAGGGTGTACTTCTGCTTTAGAGAAGTTAGTATTTGCAGAAAAGCAGCTGAAATGCAGGCATTTCGCTTTTACCAAAATGAACTACAGAATTTAATCAGAACTATTTTAAACCATGCAAAGAAGCAGGGCCAAAGTGGAGGGAAAAAAAAAAGTGAACAGCTGTAATGTGAAGTATGTTAAATAAGTCTGACATATTTTAAGGAGAAGAGAGGATTAGGAATCTAAGGACTACACACCCCTGTTTCTGTTGTGAAGTGTTACCTCCTCACATACAACAAACCCATTGTTAATATGTATAACACTGTAAAAAGGGAGAAGAAACTAAAAAACAAAAAATAGAAATCACACAAGAGATACAGGAAAGAATCCTTTTGATCAACAAGTGTGTCAAGAATTTAAGCAGTTACCACAAAGAGACACTTTTGATAGAACATAAAAGCATCAAAGTGTAGTAATTCCAGCACCCTTGCTCTTACAGGGAGCATCACAAACTGCCCATTCTGCTCTACTAAAAAAGAAATCCTCAGTGTGAGCAAGGTCACCACATCTGGCCTCTCCCCAGTAATGACATTCCCCACCCCCCCAAACTGAAATACAGATTCAGATGTAATTTAAAAATAAGTAACTTAAATGACAAATATAAGAGTGTATAAATAAGGATTTCAAGACAAGATGCTGGTGGCAGCTACAATTTTTTGTGCTGTTTGAGAATAACCTGAAGCACACGGCTTTTAACACTCTGCATGTGATGTAACAGCTTATCAAGGGAGGGGGGAAAAGCTGTTCAGCAGTTTTCAGCTCTGCAGCTGAAGGCCTGGATTCTGGCAAGCATACAAGCTGAGTGAAGAAATTCAGGCCCACTTTCTCACCCAGTCTTACACTGGTAAAGATTTCTTCTTGATACAGACGAGGAGAGTTTTCTAACAGCTGGTTATACCTGTATTTTTTTTCTATTTAGTACCACCCGAGTAGTACAAGCAGATGTAGTGTATTTTAAAAAAATTTTAAAAATCAAACTAATCACCCATAGGACTGTAGGCTTTATAGATAATTTCTCAAATTGCTTGTTTTTCTTTTTATACACAATAATATGTAAACCAAAAGCAACTTCTGCTTCAAACTTGTTTCCATAAGGTCTCTAATACAGGCACCAATTACTGTGTAATGTGTTTGCATTTAGTAGTAACTAAACGTGGATGAACTTACACTGACCTCTCGTACGTTTAGGCACCTTAAGAGTGACAAAAGATTTCCCACTATAATTGTTCCAGTGTAATTGTAAACTGCCACCACAGGGACAGTCCTATGCCCACACCTTCTTCCCACATGCACCAGTCGATTTCCAGCCCCTCCCTTGCATGCAACATGAACACCATGCAAGCACTGTATGAAACAGTTCAGTTCCCCTGCATGACAGAAGACTATATTTATGTTTAATTTTAATTTTTCCATCATATCAGCTTGCTGAACCTCCTCCCTCCTGCAGCCACACCGCCGCTAGATTTTATGCGGACAGGCAAGGTGAACAAGTAAGCAGAGTGGGAGCAGAAGCATGCGGTGCAGTGCAGCCCCTTTCACCAGGAACCTGCAGCTACTCCAAGCGAGAAGAAACAAGAAATGACACTGCAGTACAACTGCAAAGATCTATCAAAACCTACCTGTCTGTAAGACCAGGGTCTGCAACCTGAGTTGCAGATAAGTGCAGTATCAATACTCTTCACTTGCAGCCTCCCACTGAAACATCTTTCCTCATTCCTTCCCTTGAGGAACAAATTGCATTTTCCAAATGCTGGCTCCAATTTACAGTGTGTAGCTCATCACAGCATTAAATAAAAAATATCAATGACATGAAAACATCTGCGAAACAAATACACAAGAAAGCACTTTTAGTTTGCATTTGTCTACCTCTGTCCAACTTTAACTCTGAAGCCAAGAGGCATCATTGCTGCATGAGTAACATCAGTGTTTCCTGGTTACTAAGATTTGTTCCCTAGTTGTAAATGCAACAGCATACAAATGCATTTGTATTTGAGGAGAATTTCTTTGCTAACTTATGACCAGTCCGTAACACTTAGACCAACTTCCTATCACTGATGTTGCATGAAGTGAGAAAACTTACATTCCCTACGACAGTGAAGTAGGAGTTGCATAGCCAGCTGACTACTGAGGAAGGTTGAGGTTACGTGTTAACCAGCCTCTGTGGTTTGAGAGTTAACATGTTAAAGCTATCTATTGGCCATCATCATCAACATGTAATTTTTAGGTCTTTTAATACGGTTTCTTCCAAGTCTGCTTCACTTAGAGTATATGCTATCAGTGCTTTGCCTTGAGCTTTCCACTAAACTAAAAATCAGACTACTATTCTCCATTAACAGAACTGTTACTGTTTTTTTCCTGTATTACATTTGCTGCTCTCCCTTATAATGCAGGCTGTCTGCTCTGCTCACCTTGATTTCTCTCAACATTAAAAATATTATTACAAAAAATGCTAAGAAGTGACTTGTATAAACTACAGGAACATAGTAAACCTTTTATGATCATCCCTGAATCCAGGTTCAGTAACCTCACTCCCCACCAATCCTACCTTTGTCCCTCCCAAGCTATCCCTTATTGCTCTTTCCAACATTTTCCACTCTTGGCTTTGTCTCTTCACTTCTAAGCCTCTTCTTTCCAAACCCCTCCTCTACATTCACATTGTCCTCTCCAAGTACCATTTTTCTTTTCCACACAGTTGCCATGTACAGCATCTACTTTAATGTTAAAAAGTTTTATGCCAGAACCTCATCTCATTTAGGTGAGGTTCCCTGCGTAAGTGTTCAGAAGTGAAAATACAAGCTGCCTATTATGTTAAAATGATTTATCTGTCCCTGAGAAATGAAGCAAATACAACGTACAACTGAGAGAAGCATGGTCATCTTGGGCAGAGGTGCTACAGTCAAGGGGAGTCTGTCCTCAGCATGACCATGACTTGAGGGTGCTTGGATGAAGACGACTGTTCGAGCTGCATGCAGCTCAGTCCTCACAGCTCCTGCCAAGGGGAGCAGCTAAAGCGACGCTCTGTGGGGCAATTCACAAGCGTGTGGCCAGACCGACCGAAACCAGCAACTCGCTTCCCACCGCCACCAAGCTGGCCGAGACTCTCGGCCGCTACCAGCCTGGGCAGGGCTGTAACTGGCACGATGCGGCGGACAGTGGATTTCGAGGCTCCGGAGAGAGGGAGCTTCGTAACCGAGACCCACCCGCCCCGAGCTCCACTCCCCGGGACAGGTCTCTGAGGCCGCCGCCGTGCGGGGTCCCTCCCTCAGAGCCCGGCCCGCCCCAAACCGCGGCCCCTCGGCCAGGCCGCGGAACCCCGCGGTCGTCAGAGTCCGGAGAAGGAGCGGGGAGGAGCGGTGGCATCGCCCCAGGGACGGAGACGGGGACCGCCTCCTCTCCAGCCCCCTGCGCGGGCCGCCCGCCTCCCGCCTCAGCCGCGGCCGTGGGGGTATCTCGCCCCCTGAGGAGGCGGCGCGCGGCGAGGCGGCCCCGGCTGCGCCTCTGCCCGGGCCCGCGCTCACCTCCTCCCGCCGGGGCCCGGGGTCGCGGGGACGGGGGCGCGCGGCTGGCTGATAACAGCGCCGTGACTAGGGCGCTGCGGGAGCTCGGTTCCGGTTTCGGCGAAGCAGGACCCGGGGAGCGAGCAGCCCTCGCCTGCCCGGAGCCCTCCTGTCGCATGCCTCAGGTACCCGGCCGCAGCGCGTGCCGCAGGTACCCGACCGCAGCGCCCCTCGGGTACGGTCCCTCGGGCCGGAGGAACACTCAGCCCTCCGGTCCCGAGGGGTAGGTGCCATCCGAGGTTGCGCAGGGGCAGCGTGTTCGGCTGGCTGAGTGTTACCATAACGGTGGATGCAAATCAACTTCTTCCAGACCCGAGAACATGTAAAATTAATATGCTCATCAAGTACCCTACGTTTACCCCTCACTCTCGGGGCCTCCTTTTACTGTGTCCATCTTACACACACCTTTTTACTCAAGAGCCCTTGAAGTTTTTTTTTTTTTTCTTTGAGTGTTACAGGCTAGAAACTCTTATTTTTTTTTTAAATAGCATAGTCCTTTGCTGTCATCCCAAGAAAATGACACAGTTTAAAATCTTGTGATTAATAGCTCCTAACACAAACAGTGCTTTTCACTCCCTTCTGCAAGTATTAATTAGTGTATTGGGGGATGCCAGAGAAATTGGGGATTCCTAAGACTACCTCTTCATTTCCCAAAGCTGTTGGCTTCAAGAGCAGGGCTCAGCAAACCTTCAGACACTCCCTTTTGCAGACCACACTGCGTGTTAAGGCTCCTTCAGGTCTTATGTACATATGTAATTCCATTCTCCATTAGTTCAGCCAACAGCCACAGCTTCCAGTGTAATCAGTGTCACTCCAGCCTCCACTTTCTTGAGTTTCTCAGTCCTGTTAACATGAAAACAGATGAGAAAGTGAGTCAATACCGACACAGGGAGCGTCATGTTAAAGGTGTCTTTGATCTCCATTTGCTTGCTGCAACAAGTGGCAGCTTGTTTAGACCTTACTTGTCATCTTCTCAGATGACCTACTAACGATTGAGGTGCCCTTTGATAATTGTATTTGTCCCTAGATGCTGATCAAAACAGCAATATCATTCCTGGTCTGTTGTGGGAGAGCAAGCATGAGTCATTTTGTAGAAGCCTATGCAAATGTGGCAGTAGTGGTCCAGCCCCAATAATTGTCTCTCTTCCCTGCGTGGAAGAAATTGTTCATTTCTGATAAAAGGGTAAAAGATATGGATGTAAAGAATTTACCTTAAATTTGACCCCTTTTGGATAAAATCATTGAGACTTTGGGCTCAGGTCCCAACAGTCTGTACACTGGCCCTCTGAACTGAGAACTGAAAGGACTCTGCAAGAAGCAGGTTGTTCCCTGTTCTCCTTCTAGGCCATTAGCTATTCCTTTGATTAGTTTGCCTTCATCCCTCAGGGTCTCACATTTCTTTTCCATACATAATGTGCCATACATTGTATTCCTCTTAGCTCAGTTTTAGAGCACTGTAGAACACATTTTTTCTTTATGGGCTTGTCCAAGATGAGCTCGTATACTTCAGATCTCTTTTTCTTCCCCTGACCATTGAATATAAAGATACTTAATATTTTTGGATCCATCCAAATCCTTAAAAGCTGTAGTAAATCCTAACATGATGGAGATGGTTGAGAATTAAACCTCGAGTACCCACAGATTTCGAATGTATGATTACATCCTTTGCAGTTCTGGGCTCCAAATTAGCCAGGCAGGTTTGCATGTACTACTTCTGCTGACTTCAGTGGGAATTGCACGTATGAAACTAACAGAATAATCAGGACCTGAAAATTTGAGCTTATGTCCCCAAGCATAGCTACTGCATTTTTAACCGATTCAGTGTGAGATGCATCTGTGACCCTAGAGCAACAGCAACAGCTGGGAGTATGTGCTGGCACCCAGAAAGCTAGTGCTGGCTTTCCACATGGGATATACAGCAATCTCCAACCTGCCCTGCTTGTATTTAAAACACAAACTTAGATATAATGTAAAGGAAGTGTTTCTGTTACCATGACATCGAGCAAGAAAATAAACATTACACTCCCTAGAAAATGAAATACAAGGTAACAGAGCGTTTTAGCAAGTCTAATGGCAGAAGTCAGAGCCATCATAACACATTACAGAAGACAAATGGAAAGGTTGGTTTTGATAGCTTGAAATAAGGGAGGAAAATATTGAAATATTTTGCATACAGAAAAAGACACACTCTAGATAACAGTTCCAGACGAGTGTTAGAAAAACACTATTTTTATTTTCATTTTTATCTTGTTTTTGAAAAGCTGCTTTTTTTTTTTTTTGGTCCTTTTTTTTTCCTCCTGAATTCCCCAAGCAAGATATAGGACTAGATGTAAAACTCACTAGGTAATTCCTAGAAATCTCCCAAGCAGAAATTAG